>JAUEKU010135206.1:0-12381 GCA_032274805.1 Gypsophila paniculata
CACTTACCCTTGAACGGATTACGCAGGTTCTGATTCGGTTGAGAGTTGTGCTTTTGGTATGGTTGATGACGGTAGTTCCCACGGTAGTGTGTGGCATTAGCCGTGGCAGCGAAGGAAGGACCCAAATTGGAGGGTTCAACGGTATCAAGTAGGTGCTCAAGGTTGATGAGCTTCTCAAGTAATTCGTGGTAGGGCATAATTGTGTCACGACCAAACTGGACGGACTCAATAAAACTATTATAGCGATGATCTTCGATGCCACCAAGAATATAGTCTTGCAAGTCCTCGTCTTTAACGGTGTCGCATAACATGGCTAGTTCATCTGCGATAGTTTTTAGCTGACTCATATAGGTGTGAACAGGGGTGGTGCCTTTCTTTAATGATTTTATTTTATGACAGAGTACTTTGAGGTGACCACGCGAGGGTTTGGCATAGGCCGCAAGGATGACCTCCCACACCTCTTTGGCCGTGGTGCACCTTATTATGAGGGGGCCAATGAAGGGACCAAGAGTAGTGGCAAGAGCACCGTACACTAGTTTATCTTGGCGGAACCAAGTGAAAGCGGGATTAGGAGTTTCAGTAGTTTCAGTCGAGTTAGTATCGGACTTAGATTTACAGGAGATTAGTGTCGAAGGGGGTGGTGAGACTTCACCAGTTAGGTAGCTATGAAGACCGTAACCAAGGAGTAAAGACTCGATTTGGACTCACTATTACTGGAAGTTGGGTCCGTTCAATTTTTCCACACTCGTCATGTAGAGGAAAAGAAAAGGCTTAGACGGCTCTGCATCGTTTGATATATGTTGGGCCATTGAAAGAAGGTGGCCGAGCAAGAAAAACAGAGGCATAGGGAGGGTAGAAAGGACGAACACAGGAGGGGCAGAAGCATGTTAAGGAAGAAGAACCGAGGTAGAAGCAGGGGAGTATACAACGAGGGTTATGAGTGGTTTTAGGAACGTATTAGTGGCTCATGTATACCATGTAAGAAAGTTGATTATATTAAACATTAATTAACGATGAGGTTTACAGGGAGTATATATAGTTTTCATGTACAAGGCTTTTGGTAAATAACTTCCTAGAATACATTAAGTAATTAAGGAAATATAAACTATATTATTCTCATAATTGTATGAACACAATAATGTGAGAATATATGCATAATCTCCATATATTACTAATTCTCGATCCACTCAAGGAATTTTTGTCACATGTTCTCTCATGAAAAATTTTTCCACCTAAAATCATACCTACAATAATAATGAATATAACTATTTATTATAGGATAAACATCTCACTAATCTTAATAAATAGGATATGAAAAAACTTTTGTATAAATCTTTTTATTTTTGTTTTTCTACTAAAATATAAATTTCTGGATAAACCGTGCATTTGCACGAGGTCTACACTAGTAATATAATAAATCAAATCTCCTTGTGATGCGAATCGGCAGCGGAAGTAGACATGAAAACAGTAGAATAGTAAACGTGTTTTGTGTATTAAAGAAATGGGGATATTTGCTATCGTTAGACCTATGCGATTGTCTGGGGAAGAGGACCCAGATTTCGATCGAAGCATTTTTTTAGAATATTGTTGATCTCAACGATATTTGATCATCAGGGCCGTAGTCCGTAGAATGATAAATACCAAATCAAATATGGAGGCCCCACGTACGAGTTTGTCAAAATAACAAAATTAGTCTTCCAGAGTCCATACAATACTCATCCTCCCAAGTTATGTTGCTCCTCAATGAAACTCAGAACATGCTGCAAAAAGTGGGGGTATTGGCAATATTCCCTTTGCTGTACCAAAATAAGTGTAGCTAAAATCTCTATACATAGGTTCGGTATAAATGTATAATACAAACAATTCCGACACTCCCAACATAAATAATGCTCCGTAACAAATAAAGACCTACCCTGCAATATCCTCCTTGACTATTAGCCTGATGTTGCAGAAATCTTCAGACTCGTTAACCATGGAAAAACACCGCCTCAAAACAGCAACGATCACTTGCTCTAGTAAGTCAGCTGAACAAACTCTCACCCTCAGGGAATCGAGTGGTGAAGAGATTTGACAGCGACACTATTCAGACAAAAGATGCAGGCGAGAAATGAGCAGTGATACAACAAAGATATACTACAGGCAATGGCATGAATCTGTTCAAAACCAAAAATCAAGGATGCAGCAGCATGTTCTTTTTTGGTCGATTATGCATCGAGTCCTGGCAGCCCAAATTGAGAACCAAAAGCCTCTACACGTGATCGCAGCTCAACAATGTCCTTGTTGCTTTCCAAACCTTTCATAAAGCATTTCTGTAACTTTCCATGTTCTCTCTGGATGAGACATGTGATCTGAGCGGCTCTGATCAGAAAATCCGCTATCACCTCAAAATCGGATTCCACACAGCCCCTAGAAGTCATCGCAGGGGTACCTGGGACAATAGAGCAAACGGCATATGAAAAGTCAGCATGTACTTTCTGTATATTTTAAAACTATAATTTCGAGAGAAGAATACGTTATGCCTATTTGCTTACCGATCCTTACACCTCCAGGGGTTATGGCACCATTGTCACCAAACAAAGCAACTTTATTCAATGTCATATGACACGTTTCACAAACCTTCTCAAAATTCTTACCTGAAATACAAGACACACATTGTTAAGGTTTGGGGAAATGTTTAGGCCTATATCACACACTTGCAAGATTACAAAGAGACACCCCATAAGACACTAGAGTTTACACTTTACAGTATGCTGTGGACTAATGTGCTGCCGAGTAACTAAGAGTAATTACCAAATAATTTCTACGAGATTTGAAGTCATATATTGGTAAGTCGAAATCAGCACGTATATTAAAGATGCAGTCTATGACAGACCATTGTCAACAAGAAGTCAACAACAAAGCCTTAGTCCCAAAATGTTTGGGGTCGGCTAACATGAATAATTCTCCGAAACCCATCAAGTCGTCTCCAAAAAACAACTTTAGACCATAAACCATTGTCAAACGAATAAATTCCACCGGTTACTATTATACTTTTTATGTAACTGTATTAAGATTTGTAAATGTTAACAAGGATTCAGTATGTAGTCACCAATTGTAAAAACAAATCAAGCAATGCGAAACCAAAAAGAAGATTCAGCTACTTTATCAGAACTCTTTGCGCACAAAAATAAGGAAATTAACTTCCTCCAAACACCCCACGGTTGGTGTCCCATCTATTTATATTTTTTTTTTTAAATGGAAATGAGTGCAAAATCTTAATCGAAGACTTATTCATCTTTTCCGAGCCAAATACTGCGAAAATACCATCCTTTATCGAGGAAGTCTGAATTCCTCACAGTCACATACCACACAATGACACAAAGGCAGATTCCATAACCAATGGATGGACTGTCAACTCCGCAACAATCATTCACAGGACAGAAGGAAAACAACATCAAGTCCAAAAACTATCTTGCAGAATTTGAGCAAAAAGAAAGCTCGAAACAAAATTGCTCTGGACAAACCTCTAGCTACAATTACACAGCAATCTCGAAAATAAATTTAAATCTCAAATATGCGTGAATTCATCTTATTCCAAAGACATCACAAAAATGGACAACAGTACAAAAATTATCCGCACATCTTGATCCGAGACTTAATCATCAAGCTTTACCATGCCACAATCAAATCCCTAGGTGAGGAAGGCCAAATTCACCACATGCCATGCAAAGACTGAGGTTTCACAATGATGACACCAATGCCACAGAAAAGAGGACGCGATCACTAAATTCTACTCCCTCTATCTTTTCCAATTAACCCCATGGACCCACAAAATGATGGTGCTGCAACATGTTGTCAGTGTGATTATTTCCTTACAGCTGAGTACACAAAATTAGGAAGCTTGGGAGAGGCCTTAGAGAGTTACAAGTTGAAAGATGGTTAAACGAAAATACAAAGTTTAGATCTACGTATAAACTACTCCTCAGATATCATTCTTTGGTCTTAGCAATTAATGATATTGGATTTGCAATCTAAATACCTTTATGCGACCAAGTCAGGCATCTCGTAAAAAATTACTCCGTAATTGTTAGCAAGCAGTTACAGTACTTCATAAACAAAGGTACCTGTCAAGCCAAGTGGCCTTAAATCCCAAAGTAGCAAGTGATTGTCTGTGCCCCCGGTTACTAGCCTGCATTTTCTTCGCAATAAAGCACGTGCCAAGGCCTGAGCATTTTTTTTAACTTGTTGCATGTAGGCCTTATATTCAGAAGTACCAACTTGTTTCAAGGCTACAGCAAGAGCAGCAATGTGGTTGTTATGCGGACCACCTTGTAAAGCAGGGAATACAGCAAAATTTATCTTCTCCTCGAAGTCATAAACCTCAGTCTCATCAGCTGGGTTCAACAGTAATCCACTCTTCCCTGGTTTCTTGCCCTTCCTGTAAAATATAATACCTCCTCTAGGACCTCTCAGACTCTTATGAGTTGTGGAGGTCACAATGTCGCAATACTCAAAAGGACTGGCACATTCCTGCAGAAAAAAAAAATAGCCAATTCAACAAAAGCAAAAATATAGTACGAAGTATACGAAAGCGTGAAGGCTAAATCAGTATTAAAACTAAGCATGCATTCCAACATGCATTCAAATGAAGCTAGCATAGATTTGTAAAGCAAAATCAACCAGCAATCGACCTCCACGGAACTAGAGAAACAGAACCACAAACCTCTCACATTATACAGAGAAGATTTTGACATTCAAACGAAAGAAACATAAGGTATGTCAGACAGGCATTCAAACGAAAGAAACATAAGGTATGTCAGACAGGTTTGTTATGCTTTGATCAGACGTCTACCTGTAGCATGAACTTAAGTTGAAAAACAGATCAAACAGAGGTGCATAAGACTGGACTTTAAACTTTACTCAGAATCGGAACATTGATGGTACTATGAACACGTGCCATAATATTAAAAAGCTGTAACATTTAGAACGAGCATGATACAATACATTGACGCTTGAAGTTCAAGGGGATAACTTACTGTTCAGGCTTATGCCAAGAAAGGTCTTTCTAACCCACGACACTCATTTTAAAAAATGCAGAGCAAGAGTAGCACAATAAAGATGAAGGTGTGTCCTTCAATGTTTATGTTCGATCAAAATCCTATCACAAAAATGAATAAAATACAGTAACAAAACCTCCTTTCCTAACACTCAAATGCTCTTCCATCGACTCTATAAGCTTAAGCCGTTACTTCACCTTCTTTCTGTTTAACCACTAGCGCACTAGAATCGGATGCAACACAACGCCTCCAAAGTAGTATCTCAAACTACACAGCAAACGTAGGAAAACAAGATTACACTTGTAGACACAATCACAGAGATTAAATAAACGAGTCAAAAATATTGTACAACCACAGAGCATAAGAAGCAGTCCACATAGCACACTACAACAACGATAAAACATCGAATAAATTATTAACCAAACACCAACCACATAACCTGTGATAACTGACCATATCATCAAACCAAATATCCGAGTGTAAGCAGTCAAATGAACATATTACTGACAAACACGGAACTAACACGTATCTACATCAAACAAGTGAGCATAGAAAACACTCCAATAACACGAAACAGCAGGGAACCTCACCTTAGCAGCAATAAGACCACTAATCTGAGCCATATCACACATCAAAATGGCGCCACACTTATCAGCAATCAGCCTCAACCTGACATAATTCCAGTCGCGGGGGTACGAACTCCCACCACAAATCAATATTTTCGGGTGAAAATCAAGGGCCTTGTCCTCCAACTTATCGTAATCCACGTAGCCAGTCTGCGGATTCACCTTATAAGGCAAACTCTCAAAGAAAATAGAAGCCCCCGACACCTTCCTACCATTGGGAGTGTAACATCCATGACTCGTATTCCCACCCGACAGCGTATCCAACCCCATAATTCGGTCCCCAGGCAACAAAAGGCCGGTGTAAACAGCGAAATTAGCAGACGTACACGAGTATGGCTGCACATTCACCCCCCAATTATCTGAATTCAAGTCGAATGCAGCCAATGCTCTTTCACAACACATCGTTTCAATCTCGTCTATGTACTGATTTCCTCCGTAGTACCTCTGCCCTGGCATTCCTTCCGAATATTTATTCGTTAAATGGCTCCCTAACGCCTCCATAACCGCCTTGCAAACGAAATTCTCCGAAGCTATTAACTCGATCCCTCGAAACTGCCTCTGCTTCTCCTTTTCGATAATTTCGTAAATCTCTGGGTCTGCCTTGCGTAATGACTGGTTTCCCCACGCCCTGACCGCGCTATTCCTCGACTCCACACTCGAATCGATCAAAATTCTCTTCACTGCCCCCACTGTCGAAGACGACACCGAATCCTCCCTGTCACGTGGCCGTTTCAAGCACATGGAGTGCCCCAAAATACGAAACTCCACTCCCTCGTCGTCGTCGTCGTTATTGTCATCATCCTCGTCAACATCATCGTTATTATTGTCTTTGATATTGATATTAATATCATTAGTTTCGGCGTCATCGTGTCCACCACAACTGACGACGTTATCGTCCTCTCCCCTACGACGACGGTGCTGCTCCAGCAACTGAAGCGGCTGAAAAGCGATCGAGTCGTCGGTTCGATTAGGGTTTGGATGACGAAGAGGCGACGACGAGTGCGACACGAAACTCAACGACAAATTCGACGGTGAATGCGACGAAAAATCCATTCAAACTAATCAATTACCAGCGATTCAAAAGCAGAAACAACAACAATTAGGGTGACACAATTGAGGGAGAAATTGAAAATTAGGGTTTGATGATGAAATTGAGTAAATTGGGGGAAATTCCATGTATTAATTATATTAGAGAGGTGGTGTGAGTAGTGAGGGAATAAAATGAGTAAGTCCGGTGAGAGATCGTCTTAATCTTAGGAAAGATGGTTTTAAATTGGGAAAGATATCGTCTTTTTTGAGACTTTGGATGTGAAATGAGAGAGTGGAAAGATTCTGAAAATGGAGGGAGGGTATAAGGGGGGATTGGGGGGAAGGGTGGGTATGAATCTAGACGTGGTTTGATAGGTAGAGGGATGGTGTTCACGTTAACTGGACGTGTTTTCAGCTTAATCATAGAAAATTGCACGCCAATTTGTGTTGTTTGGTAGGTAAGGTGTCTACTTTAGATGGGCAGGATTCGACTCGAGAAATTTGATTCATATCGTTTTGATTTTATGTGAATCTGTAAGTATATTATATCATGAGTGGTAATTAATATCATTGGTGGTAAATTTTATTGTGTTTTTTTAAATAAAATTTTTGAGTTGCAATATTTATTCAAAACTTATAATTTATCTCTCAAAAACTTTTGCAAATTCAGAAACTATTCACATAAAATGTGAAGTGATGGTATCATGTTACTATACCATCGGTGGTATAATGGTTTTGTGGTACAATAAGTTTCCCTTAAGACCGATATATCCATCTTAACAATAAAACGGGTTAATTATTACCCCACTTATACATATAAGACAGTCTTTTGTTCTTCCCTATGCTATTTTTGTCTTATTCTTAATACTTGGTCCGTCTTAAACTTAAGACGGATATACCCGTCTTAAATGAGAACTTTGTATATTTCGTATTTGCATAGATGGGAGTTCATGATAATTTGGATTGACATAACACGGTTTGATTTTACTTGTATGTTATTCCTTTTGTTACTGTTAATAATTTATTATGTTGGTTTTTTTTATTATCACGAGAGATGAAAATTCTCAAAAAAAAAAACTGTCAAATATATTATATCATATATAAAATATAATCACGTGTGATTTTGTTTAATTTGTCTTTACATTAAAAATGTCAAAATTTTATACTTTTTATTATTATACTCCGTATATAACTAAAGATATTAAGGTGGTGTTTAGCCTAGTTTTTTAAAGTGTTTTTGGACCCAAAAATACTATTTGGCCAAACACCCATTTTTGCAAAAGTTCAAAATAATTTCTTAAAAGCTCAAAATGTGTTTTTTGCTCTCAAAAGTAGAAGCATCAATATTCAATATGGTGATTTTAACTTTTAGAAAACACTTTTCAAAAATTAAGCTTGAAAACCAAAAATATTTTTTTAGAAAGCTAGGCCAAACAAGGCCTAACACAATAAAATATAATGAGCGTTGACAAATGTGCAAAAAATAAACGTAAACTATTGACCGTGGCGGAGAGAATATTAGTGTTTAATTGGCTACTATTTATAAATAACTTACCAACGAGCTGTTGGTCTAGTGGTGCCAGGGGCTAGACTTGATAGGACGAACAGCGGTTCGATCCCCCGCAACAATGTTGGGAGAGGAGTAAAACCTTAACCCCGGAACAATCCTCGAACTGGATTAGTCGGCCTAGTGGGCTGGTGAACTAGTGGTTAGACCCAAAAAAAAAATTCTAAATAACTTGATAAAGAATACACTGGAACACAGAATGGCCCAAATCCGACTCAACTTGACTTGAATGTGACCTGCCTCAAAATAATCCGACCTATCCCTGATCGGAATAACTCAATTTAGTTGGATTTGACCTTTGTGTTATTGGTTTTTAATGGACCAACATCTCTAATAACTATAGAAATATACGGAATTTGAAATGATCCACAACCGACTTTGACTTGAATGCAGAATAAGCGTGAATATGGACTTATCTAACAATTGTACACAATCTGAATGACGTTTTGATAGGTCTAATTGTCATAAATAGCATGGTCATGAATTTTAGTATTACTAGGGGTAGGGGTTGTTTGGTTTTGGATAGATTTTTCAATTTCGATTTAACTTGTAAATTCGATTCGATTTTTTTTTGAGTCAAGATCCGTAAATTTTAACCCGTGATTTGAAGTGATCCGAACCGTATTGATCTGTTAATTTAGGATCGCAACCCGACCCGACCCGTTGGGTAAAAAAAAAGTCATTAAAATTATTAAAATATTTACATTTGATTTATATAAAAGTAATAATAAAAAAAGTAATCATTTTTAAAAATTTTTAATTACAAATACAATCAAAAATTTAATTTTATCTAACTTTTATATCATTTAATAATAAAATAATTATTAATGTAATTTTTATAATTGTTTAATATAAAGTCCGTTTTGGCTGATTTTGCGCCTGGACGGGAGGTGGTTGAGACTGCTCGGCATAAATGTGCCAAATACCAGGACTTATGTGAGGCGGGTGGGTATGTATGGTTTCTTACCATTCTCTTTTCCTTACTGGGAGAGTTAGACGCGGGTTGCTTTGCTAAAACAAATTCATAAAATCTCAGTGTCTCAAGATACCGGGAAATTCGTTGTTGCTCATATTTTACTAGGATCATTTTTAGTATTGCTAAAGAAGTGGGAGCCCAGATAGTATCTCGGATGCCCACTAATTTCTTATAAACTTTTATTTATCGTCAAAGTTTGCTTAGTAATAATATTTGATGATAAAAATATATTTTTTGACTTAAAAAGTGGTAAATATATATTTTTATCATAAAAAGTTTATAATGATAAAAATATATTTTTCGACTTAAAAAGTGGTAAAAATATATTTTTATCATAAAAAGTTTTTGACGATAAAGTTTTCTTTTTTTCTTTTTCTTTTTTTTTTTTTTTTTTTTGCAATAATAAAAAATCCAAGAAAGAGTGATGAATGATGATGAACTTTTGAATGGGCGAACATTTGTAGCTATTGAAGAGGAGGATTTTGTATTCTATATTATGGAATATCTTACCAACATTGCACTAAAATTCGAAGAATATATTCTGGTATGAAATTTTTACATCTAAAGTGTAATTCTTCTAGATTATTTATCATATTATTTTAATTTACATTTTTTTTGAGAGGAGGTGGTACTAATATTAAATCAATATCCGCCAATACCAAAATAGCATCCGAAAAATTTGAGAAATACATATTATCGATGCCAACTGAAGGACACAGCCTAGCAACATGATGGGCTACATTGTTCCCTTCGCGCTTCAATGAGACCACACACACCTCGTAAAACTCAAAGAGGACTCAATGATGTCTTCCAGACATAAACACAAGGGGCCTCAAATCACTCAATTACCCTTAACCGACTCTATAATGGCCTTCGCATCGCTCTCCACCTCTATAGACGTCAGCCCCATATCACTTGCTACCACCAAACCGAACTCTATCGCTTTTGCTTCCGCTATAGCTGGCTCCCAAGAAGCTCTAACCTGCCTCGAACCAATGGCAATCACCCTCCCATGCTCGTCTCTGCCCACCACACCCAGCCCACCTATCCGTTCTCAAAAATAGCCGCGTTAGAGTTAAGCTTCACGAAACCAAGGTGAGGCTTTTTCCATTTCCCCAGGTCTCCGTCTCCACTTCTGGCAATGGTCACGTGCTCCTCATCTTCAAGCCTCATATAATCCAGTACCATCTTCGTGAACCCCATAACTACGACGCTTAGGAGGGGTGCTTCTCTTTCAAAAGTACTCAAATTACGGACATGCCAGAAACCCCAAGCCATAGCGAGGAACTTGCTTCTGGCCACCCCTTCCAGTCTATTCCAGCACCAATCAAGCCGTCTCTCGACACCACTTTCAGACGTCGATTGAATCACTAAGTCATCAAAATTACTCTGTTTCCAATACTCCTTAACCCAATCACAATCAAAGAGGGCGTGATCCACTGTTTCAGCTCCGTCACCACACAAAAAACACGTTGCATCCACGTCACAGTGGCGTCTAGCGAGATTGTCCCGGACTCCCAAAATTTGGCGTCTAGCTAGAGGAAGTGAGACAATTTGGGTGGGATTTTGAGCTTCCAGATTCTTTCCCACAACACATTATTACCTTCATCCTCCCTAGTCTGATCTGTTCGTGGCAACCCGTGCTTTCCGAACCAATACCCCGTGCGGACAGTGTACTCTCCAGATTTGTGTGGCCACCTATACAGCTCGTCCTCCGGTAAATGCTTGCTCAAAGGTATGCCCATAATTCTGCACTTGTCCTCAGGCCGAAACAGGGTGTCGATCAAGTCCTCCAGCCATGTCCTTGACACTCCATCAATCAGCTCCGCAACTTTCAAATTAGGATCCGCTTCCAGATTTGGCGTCGGCGTACCCTTTCTCTCTGAACCCATCAGCCACTCGTCATTCCAAATCTCAATTTTCTCGCCATTTCCTACTCGCCATCTTAGACCTTCTCATAACAATGACTTCACGCCCCACATACTCCGCCACATATAGCTTGGATCATACCTACACTGCGCCTCCAGAACAGTCCTTGTTTTATAGTACTTCGCTTTCAGAACACGGCTCACACGAGCCTCCGGGTACGCATAAAGACGCCAAATCTGTTTAGCCAGCAGAGCTTGGTTAAAAACTCTAAGATCCCTCAACCCAGCCCTCCCTGTTTCTTCGATTTGCAGAGCTTGTCATATGACCACCAATGCAACTTCCTTTGTTCATCTGTTGATCCCTACCAGAATCTTGCCATTACCGCATGTATTTCGTCTATTAAGCCTTCCGGTAAGGCGAATAAACGCATCGTGTATGTGGGAATCGCTTGGGCTATAGCTTTAATTACAATCTCCTTACCCGGTTTGGATAGCATTCTCTCCATCCACCCTTGTAGCTTCTTCCATATACAATCCTTAATCCCTGCGAAGGTGGCCTTCTTAGATCTCCCGATAATAGTTATAATCCCCAGGTATTTATTATACTTCTTCACCTCCCTAACTCCGAGCTTTTTACAGATATACTCTTTCAAGTTGTGGGTAACCTTCTTACTAAAGACGACCTCCGACTTGGCATAGTTAATTTTATGTCCTGATGCTCTTTCGTATCGGCTGATAATATCAGCTAAGTTCGAGCATTCCACCTTGTTCGTCCTAGCAAAAAGGATACAATCATCGGCAAAGAAGAGGTGTGAGATTCGGGGAGCCTCTCGACACACCCTCATACCGTGTATTAAGCCCATGTCCGCAGCGTCCTTGATCATGTAAGAGAAAGCATCAGAGCAGAACAAGAAAAGGTAGGGCATGTTGTGGGAAATAACGGTTTATTTACCCAAAATAATTAGGATTATAACGAAATTATAAGCACATGATTACAAAACATAAACGATAATTAAAGCATAATTAAGGGATAAGAAGTAACCTTGGGTCTTTATCAAAGAGGCCTAAGACAAGCACTAAACTAAGTGCTCTCCTAAATCCCACACCCAAGACTCACTAAGATATGCCTAAATTTGCTAGAAAATTATGAGAAGTGTTTTCCTCAAAACCCTCTCTTTGTGTTTTGATGTGTGTGTGTTATGAAAACCCTTGCTAGGGTTTTGGGAGGAGTCCTCCTTTTATAGAGGAGGGATCTCTTGTTTCCTCCAAAACCCTAAGC
>JAUEKU010135537.1:0-12381 GCA_032274805.1 Gypsophila paniculata
TGATTGAAATTTGACTCTCAAATAACTGACTTCTGCATGTGAGCACAAAGGAGGTCAGATGCCAAAATGTGATTAAAATGTCTTAAATAAAACTGACCCTTGAAAAGTTTCTTTCTGCATGTGCATAGTCTAACTCTAAATTATATACTATGAAAATTTAGCCAAAAAACGGTCACTTAAATTATAAATTAAATAAAATAATTTTACAAAATTTAAACCAAAACATAACACAATTTAACTGTTCCTTGGTTAATTCCTAGTAATACTTGAGAAGGGCAATCGTCGATTAAAATTATAACATTTTGGGTCGATTAAATTGTATCTCGTGCCTCCTCTGCGCTCGATCCTGCCCGATGAAACTTCATAATTCTATTTAAATCATCATCATCATCCTCCTCTTCTTCATCAAAACCTAAAATCAAGGTATTTCTTTCCCAATTAACGATTTTAATTGTTTTGAAAAAGCTATAAGGCTTCATATGTGTGAGACGGTCTCACAGGAGACGTAGTGATTTTATTGGCGAATATTTTGTCATGTGAGTAGTTGTTTTTTTACGATTATGTATTCATATCGATTGCAGATTTTAGTTAGTGAAGAATTTCAATAAATTTGTCATAAAAATGCAGGTGTTTGAGAGGTTTTGTTATGTGAGTAATCGTTTACGCACAAATTCTCATATATGACGATCTTATTGTAAGCCTATAATAAGATCTCTCACACGAGAGGAGTTACAACTAGGTTCTCTAATTGTCATGTAACTCTTACCGGTAAGACGGTCTTACAGGAGACATATTGGTTAGTGGTTACGCTTGTATTACAGTTGCATTTGAATCGATTGCAGAGATTTATACTGGTATAAGTCTTACCGATAAGACGGTCTTACAGGAGACATACTGGTTAGTGGTTACGCATGTATTACAATTGCATTTGTATCGATTGCAGAGATTTATACTCGTATAAGTGAAGAAGCGGATTGAACTACTGTAAAAATGCCGCAAGTGAGAATTATAGCGAAGAATTTTATGGATATGGTGGCGTCTTTGCCTGCTGTTAAGCTTGATACTCTCTATGCTAATCCTTTCATTTGCGAAGCGATTCTCAGGTGTCTTTCTCGTTTTTCACGCATTTATGTTCGGTTTATTTAGTACTTTTATGGTCTTTTCTCGGCAATTTGTTGAATACTGAGTTTAGGGAAGAATATCGTTGTTGATTAACAGTGCAAGCCACTTGTTTAGTTAGTAAGGTTATTGTTACGACGTAGTAGGTTTGTTGACACTTGATGCTCTGACATTGTCATGACACATTGACACTTCATTTTAAACCGAAAACACAAGGAAAATGGCTTGTGGTCTAGGGAAGAATATTGTACGGAGTACTGGAGTAGTTCCTAAGAATACGTGCCACTTGTTTAGTAACCAAGGTTGTTGTTACGGCATACTCTCACATTGCTATGTCACTTCGACACTTCATTTTGAGTCAAAAACACGAGGAAGATGGCTTTTGGTTTAGGGAAGAATATCGTAGTTGATTAACAGTGCAAGTCACTTGTTTAGTTAGTGAGGTTATTGTTACGACGTAGGTTTCTTGGCACTTGATGCTCTGACATTGTCATGACACATTGACACTTCATTTTAAACCGAAAACTCAAGGAAAATGGCTTGTGGTCTAGGGAAGAATACTGTACGGAGTATTGGAGTAGTTCCTAAGAATACAGGCCACTTGTTTAGTTACCAAGGTTGTTGTTACGGCATACTCTCACATTGGTATGTCACTTCGACACTTCATTTTGAGTCAACAACACGAGGAAGATGGCTTGTGGTTTAGGGAAGAATATTTAGTTCCATAACAAAGTTGGAATGCAGGCCGCTTTTGGTGACTAGGGCTATTGTTACAACTTAGCTATAGGCTATGTTACTTTGAATCTTCAATTTACCTTGCGTATCTGTGTGTAGCTTTACGCTCCATACTTGGACACTGGTATGTTACTTGGCACTTCATTTTAAGCTGATAATATGATGGGGAGGTTGTTGTTATTGGCAGACATAATGTCGGGTTTTGAGTCACTATGAGTATGTGTTTGTGATCTTTGATTCACAAGAATATTAGGCTGCAATTATTTAGTCATTTCTTTGACAAGAAACGGTTAGATTTGCCATTATCCAATGTATGACGCTTCATGATAAAAGACATTGGTACAAGATAAATATGCTTAAGGCAAACTCCTCAAACTTTAAGTAGTTTTGTACTGCCAGCTATTTATAACATATCCACTGTAATTCACTCACCGGGGAAGCTAAAATTTCTAAACTTGTAAGCCAAAGTGTAGTTATCAACCTACCATCAGTTGACAGTATTTATATATTGTGTTTCCTGAGTTCAGGTCCTTGCCACCTTTGGCGAAGAAGTATGTCCTGCAGATGCTGTATATTGATGGTTCGGTACCTGCCAAGTCTATGGAAGAGTGGGTTCTTCCTGATGGACTTTCAAAACACCGAGTATCTATTGATCGATTAGTTCAGCTAAGGGTGTTCACAGAAACTACTGACAGGTATGAACATGCCGTGTTAGGGTGTTATTAATCATTGTTTTGATGACATTGGACTTCAAGTTTTCCTGAATCTATGCTCTTTGTGCAGCTGCAAGTCATTGTGTTTGGACTTGAGTATTCATTAGTGTAACACTGTGACCTATAGTTAGGTTGAATGTTTGTTATTGATGTCAGCCTTTTGCTTTTGATGTTGACAGGAAAAAAGAGACAAGCTATGAAATGAATCCAAAATTTCGGACTAATCTCCAAAAGCAGCTAACATATGGGTAATTTAAAATTTTGAATTTTAGCTAAGTCTGGTGGTGGCGCCCTTTGAAATTTGATATCTTCTTGACCAATTTGTTGAACTGGTACCCTGCAGTTTATCCAGCACACTTTCACCTTGAATGCAGTCTACAATTTTGTAGAGACCATAATGCTCAATTTTTTTTTTCCTTTTTTTTCGCAGAGGATTGAATTTTATCTGTCACATCCTCGAGACGAGTGAGGGCATAGCTTAGGTTGATTGGCGTTTGAAGTAGGATATAACATTTGTGTGGCTAAATGGCTGAATAAATTGAATAATATCTGTTTTAATTTCTTGACCCATTTCCTGTGTCTTGTATCAGGATGTGTGGCTGTTTTTTTTATCACTTAAGTATAACTTTATATGTATGGACTGTCAACTAATTGTAGTCTTTCAGTTTTATCATACAGTCAATAAAAGAGAAAGTTGTGAATTGCCGGAGCTATGTTTCTGGTTAGATATCGAAAGTCTTGGTAAATTGGTTATGGGGCAAGGCTTAATGCAATTTTACCAAGCTTGTGCTATAACTTGGTTTGCCATTTTTTGTTCAGTTTGTCGATTGGTTGACTTTATGTAGAATCCGGAATCTTTCTTAATCGTAAACTCCTTTGATTTGGCTGTTGTAGTGGATCACTACCAAGGGAACCAATGCGTTCAAATAGTGTGCCGCTCCCAAGCATGGGGGAGTTAGAAAAGTATGCCCTCGAACAGTGGGAGGTGAATAGTTTTTGCGCCTTTATTATAGTGTTCTATTTATATTTCGGAGTATCTTTGCGGGTGTACTGTGGGTTGTGTTCGGGCTGATTTATCATGACAAAAGTGCATTTAGATTATCCTGTGGATCTCGTGATGTCATTTCTAAATAATTTTGGATCAAACATAAATACTTACAATTGTGTTTGTTATTGGCGTGTGGGGGCAGTGTTTCCTGTTGCATCTTATTAGCTCCAGCCAAGCAGAAAAATTGTCTAATTTCAGTCCTTCGATGATTAAAGTTTTCCAGCGTGGACTTTTGAGTCAAAGGTCTGTTAAACGTTGTGTGTTATTTGGTCGATTTATCTTATGGCAATCCATATAGCAAACATTATGCTTTTCCTTATGTACAGTCTCACCGATCACCATGCTCCTGCACTTGCTTTTCTACAGAGAGAAAGAAGGTTCAAGGTTAACTGAGTATGGATTCCAGTTCCTGGTATGCTGCATTTGAAATTTGATGCTCCGTATATTTCCTGGTGTTTTAACGTCCTGATGTTTTGAGCTGCTTTCTTGGTGACTGTGCCAGCTGATGGATACAAATGCACAACTTTGGTACATAATTAGAGAATACATTGCTAATGCAGAGGTACGACTCCCTTAGCTATCCCACAGACACGCACACAGTTTTATCAGACCAAATAGATATGAATAAATGCATAAGCATGTCATTCAGAAACCTAGTTTACAGATGTGTGTCGTTTCTCAACAAGTATTCTGGGTTGGATGAAAGTGAAAAGCAGAACCCACATAACCTATTCGAATGGAGCTGATGCAAGCCCAACGTATTTCTTAACGTCCCGAACCATTGTTGATTTGACCGGATTTAAACCATCCAATTCGAAGATGACTAAATTAAAGTAGCCACGACATTAGCTCGACCTAAAATGAGTTGATTACCTTGACCAATAAACAGTTAACAAACTTGGAAATGTCCCACACCAAATCACCTGATACAATATGCAAATTTAGCAACTATTATGTTACACTTATCCGTGGTTTATGTGGCTATTTGTGACGTTGATTTGGATATATGATTACAATACACATGTACATAAACTCTAGACCTTAGATGTGTCCATTTGAAGACATAGCTCATATCTTATCAAGAAAGAAAACAAATGCACAACTTAGTACATATATGTTCCCAGTGTCGAAATCCTTTGAGAGATTTTAAAAGCAATCCTCATCCACATAGGTTTCAGTTGGGTCCTTGGGGATGTGTTATGACCTTAAATATACATTTTATGGAAAAGATGAGGTATCATGCAATTTTTTTGGGCGGAGAGCCTGAAGTTAGCTAATGAATGTAGATTTTATCTTCCCCCACATTTTTTGATTGATTATTGATTTCTTACTGGGTTATTCCATTCGCTGAATTCCTGCAGGAACGAGGTGTCGATGCAGCAGAGCTAATTTCCTTTTTGCTAGAGCTTAGTTTTCATGAAACCGGGCAGGTACCTTATTTATGTCTTCCTGCAGCAATAGACGTAAATGATTCTTTTTTCGACATGTGTTAACCTTTATTCTCTCTTTTCCTATTTCTTCCAAGATGATGGCTATATTGAAATTTTACGCCAATGGCGGTTGCTAACAATGATCTTTGTCTCACTACCTGATTATGATCAGGCTTATAATATTAACACATTGACTGAGGTTCAGAGTAGCGTAACCAAGGATCTATCTGACTTGGGATTGGTCCGACTTCATAAGGTTTTACTGTTTCTTGTAGCTCAAATGACTATAATAGAGGGATCTATATTGTGCAAAAATTTGATATGCAAGTGAATTTCAGGGCATGAAGGAGAGCTGGTTCATTCCGACGAAGTTGGCAACCACTCTTTCGATCACCTTATCTGACACATCAACAAGAAAACAGGTATCACTAAAACTTCAAATTTGAGAATCTATCGCCGTTCGATTTCTGTCCTATGCCTTCAATTTTAGCACGTAATTCATCTCTAGTAATTGCATGACTTTTATTTCATTAATTTCCTTTTTTTTCTGCTGTTCAGCTGTCACCTTAGTAGTTTTTCAGCTTATAGGCCTTCTGTTACTTTAGTCCGTTCCTTTTTGTTTACTTTGATTTGAACATTTTCTTTTCCCAAATAGGCTATTCCGATACTCCGTATTATTTTACAGTTTCTGTTAGTTTTTCCTGTCTTTTAGGTCACCATATAGTCGTCAACAGCATTTCTTTCAATAGTGAGACATCTTCTCAAAGGGTAGACGAGACTATAAGCTTCACACTGTTGGGTATATATTACCAACTTTGATTTAATTTTCCTTATACAGGGTTATGTGGTGGTGGAGACAAACTTTAGGCTGTATGCATATTCAACATCCAAGCTACATTGTGAGATTCTGCGTCTTTTTGCAAGGTATTACTGGTCTTTGCCTGCTATAATTTTGGACGAAAGAACAGAAATAGTTGTGATGTGTTCGTTCTGATTATATGATGCATCACGTGTGATGCTAGATTGTGTTTTGAAAATTTCTGATTGCTTGATCAATCTTAACATGCTTGGCTGTTGATTCTTACTCTTTTTATGCTGAATTAGTCCCGTCGCTCATGTCCATGTTCCTCGGGCTCACTGTTTTTGCGTAAGAGTTCTTGAAATCATGAGGCACTTGGATTTGAAGGGTAGGAGTATATACGTTACCAGTATTGACTCTTATGTTTTTATGTAATGCATGTCACTGTACTATCGATTCTAGATTTTTTTTTTTTTAAGATAAGATTTCTTGCTTTTTCATTGATTCCGAGTGTTGTCTATTTCCTGAAACCTATGTGTATCTCCTACCTCATGCAGAGTGGAATACCAGCTTCCTAATCTCATTGTTGCAGCAATCAACAAAGAAAGCTTGTATAATGCGTTTGAAAATGGCATTACTGCAGAGCAGGCAAGTTCTATGTTTTGTTTTTTAGTTTGGCTTAGTCCGAAATGCTCACATCAGCTATGAAGTCTTAACCTGCTGCTTTCATTGACTAGAAAGTAACACTTCAAAAGCTTTACAAAAACAAAACAAGTGTTCTTGTAATGAACTTGACTTGGCATAGCTGCCTTTCTGTAGAACTACGCTGCTTTTGATGATTCTTCTTCTAGTTTTCTGAGCTTGGAACTTTATTTTGTGACACATATAGGGTTTTTTTGTCTCTTGATCCAATCCATTGTAGCTAAGATGAAGAATTCAATTTCTTATGAAAACATTTTACATCGTATTAAAGAGTTTCCCTTGTTGTAAAGAACATTTAAAAAAAATAGATTGGTGAATAAATCGATACGCCTGGAAAAAGGTGTGTAAGGATTCAAGTTGAAGAAGATGGGTGATCTGCTACGGACCTTCAATAACCTGTAAAATTGTTCACTTTGCAGATAATTTCATTTTTACAGCAAAACGCACATCCTCGCGCAGCTGAAAGGGTGCCGACTGTTCCAGAAAATGTTACTGATCAGGTTTCAATGAGCTTCTCTTCTTTATAGAATAGGAGTATATATCTACTAGATATCGTATTTATCGCTCAATTTTGTATGTCTCTCTTATCACCAGTTAAATGATTCTGGCAAGTGCTGTCATCGCTGACTTAGATGTCAAGAAACTTGGTGGTCAGGTCTAGGATAATTATTGATTAGCTACTTGCATGATTTGACAGATCAGGTTGTGGGAATCCGATCTGAACAGAGTCGAAATGGTGCCTGCTCAGCTCTATGATGAATTTCCTTCTCAGGTACAACCTCCTTTTTCACTTTTGATGGAGCCAATTGTATATTGAATATGGAGTGCCACATTAAATAATAGTCATTAATTCTCAACGCACTTTTCATCCAATTCAGTTGGAAACACAATCTACATGCTATCAACACAAAGATGAGAATGCTTATCTTGACATTTTTTTTAATCATGAATCGACACTTAAATGACTCACTACACACTTCGTGCCCTTTTATTTTATGGAGTTGTAGTCAAATACTCAAACAATGCAATTCTGGACGCCATTTTTGACCGCGGAATCAAGGATCATTTGGAAAGAGTCTCATTTGAATTTGTGATAGGTGATGCTGCGTCATCGTACTTATTACCTTGCGATAGGCATAGGTGGAGCCCCCGAGAAATTAGATAACCTTTGTAGACATCCTATAGGTTAAGGTTCTATCGAAAACCGATATGGTACTTCCACATTGTTTTAGCTTGACCACTTGTGGTAATTTTGGCTATGTATTCTCCAGGAACTATTCGATGCCGCTTGTGACTTTGGTCGTCAATATGGTGGTTTGCTGTGGGAAGACACAAAACGAAAGCGCTTGATCATAAAAGCTGAGCTGCATGCTGATATGCGAGAGTATCTTCGTCGCCAAAGATAATTTCTATTACACGATGTCACTGCGAAGTGGAGCCACATGCTTACCAAGTTACCATAATACAGTGTACGTTGGTACGAAAATTTTTGTATAGTCAGGTTGTAGTATAATTGTAGCCTCTAATATAATGATTTTGTTTTCTTTGGTTTTTGAAAATGTCGGAGAGCTCGCCATATTGTCCGCCTAGAAGTCGTAGCAGTTGATTTGATTCGGTTAATTTGTTAAAATTTGCCGAACCATAAACTTGAGTTTAATGTTTACGGTTTTTATTTTCATTTTTTTTTTGTCTTGCACTCCCCTATCCCACAAGAGGTAGTCATAGACTCATAGTGATTAGTGAATGCTCTCTTTTCCGAAATTAGTAGCGGACCGAAAAGCGAGTGGCTGTCGGAGATACTAGAAATTGCAGCATTTCTCATTTTATGGCCCATTTTGCGATATTACACCTTGTTTTTACACTTGACCGATTCGACATTTGTTCAAAAAACCATGAAGAAAACTACACGACAGCCACCAATGATGTGCGGATATTTTTATTTCACATACTTTTAACCTTTTTGTGAGATTGAGTAAACTTCAAGCAAATGCCTTTGGAAATTTCCTTTGTTTATTTTTGATATACATAGAGAAAAAGATAATGGGAACGAAACTTCCAAGAACCCTAAAAACTTGACTTATACGAAGTATTCAATTATTGCTTATGAACTTATCCATTAAAAGAGTGTACTTGTGTATATACACATAAGTATTCTTCTTGTATATATACAACATTGAACATCATAGAGAGTATCGTCGTACCTAAAAAGAAACTAACTATGAAGGTTATGAAGCTTCTCCACATGGATAGGTCGACTCGAATTTTGATTCGAACCTCCCTTAAATTGGCTAATTCGATCATGGCTATTGCTGGAATTGCTATCCTTTTGTATTCAGTGTGGATCGTTGTGGTTTGTCTACGCGACTACCAACGATATCATTTTCCATGGTACACATTTTTCTCCTCTTAGTCGATGACTACTATTTGCTTCACTAACATGTAGAGCTATCCACTTGTGTCGGTAGGCATTCAATGGTTTGGCCCGACCCAACTCTCTTTTGACAAGAGCTAGGCTCGGGTCGTACTTCCCTCGAGAAGGGCTACCGCTTGACTCATTGCCCTTAACCCGTCCAAGCCTCCTTGAAGGGTTGGGTTCAGGCGGAAGGAAAAGAGGCTTGGCCCAACCATTTCAGCCAAGCCTCAACCTCCTTTGACAGGTCAACCCGACCTGACCCTTGGCCACTTTACCAACATGTTTCAAAACTATTTGAACGACTAAAAATCTCAACATTTGTAGTTTTGTACGCACCCATATCATTAGACGACCCTAGTCCAATGCCTCGTCGTTGTAATCTTTAATCTTCCCGACGAAGAAGTTACATACCTCAAAATTTCATATAACTTAATAATGCTTGAAAACATTGCAGGTTTTTATGGGCATGCATTGGTATTGGGTCCATTTTTTGTGTGACAGCATTACTAGGACACACAGCAGTAAGGGTCAAGAACAACTGTGTACTCTCTTTGGTATCCTTTCACGATAGCATATTTATAATGCGGAAAATTTCTTGAGATGATCGTATGTATATGATAAAACAATCTAGGACCTATATAAAGCACACGTTTTTGTACACTTTAAGTAGCACACGTATGTAGATGATCGTATGTATATGCTGTAGTAGGCATCCTAAATTTCTAATTAAACTAGATTTTTAAGTGTCACTACTCGATCATTTTAGTCGTTAAATTAGCTGACATCGTGCACAGATTTTATCAAATTGGCTAGTTAATCTGTTTGAGACTAGTAATTGTGTACTTAACCATTGGCAAACAATCAATTAAATGAATTCATAATGTTTTCCAACTTAACAATGAAAACTACAGTATATATTGCTTGTGTTTTTGCTACTTCTGGCAGAAATTTTAGTCACAGCAGATGTGTACCTTAATGATGACTGGGATGAGGTACATTTTCCTACATTATGCTCATCTTTTACTAAATATTTTTTCGACATTTTTAATTACGGTGTATCCATCACAGCTTAGAAGCTCAAAATGAAAATGTTTTCAGAGATTGTGTCCTCGAAATGGTGATTTAACGTAATACTTTAATTTCATGTTCAGGAATCATTGGCAAAATTTTCATTTCGAGTTTTTAACATATATATACCCGCTAAACACATGTTTAAAAAAAGCGTTTTATTCCGTAGATCTCAGTCATTTATATTGACATTAACTTCATCAATTTCTTTCAACAGGATTTCCCAAAGGATCGTACGCACAGGTTTAAGGATTTCATCGATTTTGCAGACGATAATGAAGAAATCTTCACTTTTCTAGCCTTCTTGTTGTTAATCTCTCAGGTTATAAATCCTAAAGTAAAACGACTCACTAAATTATTTTTGATTCTATATTACTATGAAGTATCAGTCGGCTAACACAATTCTCGACTTTGTGCTAATACAAATTATGTTTTCTTCCGAAAACACAGGCAGTTTCATTCGTACTTGCCATGATTCTAAGAACAATGCACCACAGCCACAGATCACTCGATGATTTAGTCTCTGTTGGAACTCCGTACGCCCTCGGTCACCCACACCCGCACCACACAAACGTGCTTGGAACGTCTTTACTCGACAAAGATACATACATCCATGGTCCCAAGAAAGGAATTTGGTCCATGATGACTGGTGGCAGTTCCGCAGGATATCCACAAGTGCATCCTTGAACTAATAAGCTGAAATCGTAAGACGTATAGTCGCTTTAACGCTTCATCAACTATTTCTTTGAATTTTTCCTTCTATATTCGTCTGTAATGCTAAGTTCGTACGAAAACATTACCAGTTTGCCAGTACTGCGAAATTTTCACCCAGTTTTCTGCAGACATGCTGTTGTGTGATAAACGATTTTCTTTGTCGGTTCATGGGCAGTCTGAATATTTCGTTGCTGTATTGAACTGCAAGTTATGATACGTCGACTTCTCATATACATCGTGAATCCACCAACACGTACTCGGACACAACACTGCATTTTAAGCCAAAAGTAATGAAACCAGCAGTGTGACATTCGGAACCAAACAGATGTCGGACACTCTTAAGTCCTAACCGAGTCTACATAACATAGTTTGCTACCGCTTGCTAAAAGAATGAGTTAATAAATCGACAACTAAATACATCCGCAATACCAAGTCTGTGATCTCCCACATATACATTACATCAACCCCTAACGATGTTACAAATCCCCAAAATTGAGGGAAAAAACTCACAAAACCAAACGGTAGTACATGATGGACGTTTACACAAGTAATTAACTATTGTGATCATTCAGCGGGGATAGCTCAGTTGGGAGAGCGTCAGACTGAAGATCTGAAGGTCACGTGTTCGATCCACGTTCACCGCATTTTTGCTTGTTTCTTGCTAAATTTTTACCTCACTTTTTAACGATGTATTCCGATTAAATTTGTATATAACTTTTATAAAATTGGCTGATTACGACATAGAAATTCGTCGCGTCGCTTACATGAGCAAGGTATTCATTTTGATTCCATTATTAGGGCCCCGAATTTGTTTGAATTTCCAGTCAGTGTAGACTTGGTACTTTGGTACCGTTTAGGCGTTTAGTCGCGTTTACTGCAAGTACAAATCACATACACACACATAATCTCTTGCGAAAACTATAAACAAAAGGATAGTACGGACTGTAACAAATCATGAACCACACCCGTTCGTTACCTTTGGATGGACAATTAAAAAGGCGGAAATTACTTGAAATACTGAAATCAATACATTCTCGTACCACATTCATGTCCTCGTAAGTTTGTTTTATGTATATCGATTGTACCATACATCAAGTTGGCCAATGAAAGGTACCTCATGAGTCAATGAGTCATGACTACTGTATAACATACGTTAACAGACCGTTTCCTGATTTTCACATTTCAAAGTCTCGAGAGTGGCAACAAAGGTTTTTCCGAGAATCAAAATCAATCATCTCAGTCTAATTTAGATCGTTGCAAATTAGGAACATATACAAGTGATGTGGGTATAAGAGCATACACAAGGAAACCGAATTAATATTTTACGACGAATTTTTTCCTTTTGATAACCTTTCAGAATGACAAGCTGTACAAGCATTTTACACATCTTCGTACATACAAATTTCCAATATCCGTCAACCCTGCTACATATTTTCTGCCTACCATAACTAAGGCAGCAAATTCCCGACATATCAACAAGCAAAAGATCAAAAGCAATTGCATCTATGACTAATTTACTGTGGGTTCGAAGTCGAGAGGATAACCTCATTTCAAGTGGGAATCGTAGGCGTCAAGTAAAGATTCGGGAACAATCAAGGGCAACTTCTCTATGTACATAAATAGCCTCCTGAGGTTCTCCC
>JAUEKU010135648.1:0-21279 GCA_032274805.1 Gypsophila paniculata
CTACTAAAGTTTGAAATTGGACATTTCGTGCAAAATGGCAAAGTTCAGGGGTACCACGTGAATTTTCCCTAAAAACTTTGTTGGAGACATTCTTTAGTTCTTATGGTTAAGAGTCTTCCTTTCTATTATTATCCATCCACCACAGCTTCTTGTCCTCATTACTACCCCTAAAGAATGTGTATACTCCCTTTGTCTCCAGATATAGTTTACTTTTCTTTTTGGATCGATTTTTAGGTAAATATATGTAAGCAGCTAAAAAAATCACAATTCGCTTAGTACCACACAGATATACCTAAAAAGGAAAAGGAAAAGGAAACGTAAACTATAGGCAATGATGGACCAAAATAGATTATACTCTACTAATTATTGGTTGAGACAAAGGAAATACTACGGTCATGGTTTCACATCAAGGCCGCAACACCAAAATGTGACCGCATTATAAAGATTTAGAAGATCATCGCGCTTACCTCACTTTATTGACCGAATTTAGTCTACTAGGCCGCAACAACCGATACTGCGACTGTGACTGACAGTGAGATTTAATACTATGCATACGGTTGTAAGTATAGACTTGGTTGATGACTAAAAGCCATGTTGCTTAGACTCTGCATTACATCCAAGTACCCTTGTCAAATACTTCTACCTAGCATTCAGATAAGGATACAGAAGACTTGTTCCTTTTAGGCCAAAACGCAAAATATATTCCAAAAAGCCCTGCACGTCGACTGCAGCCTCTCAGGTATCCAAATCTGAACAACATAGATACAAGCTTGAGCTAGGGAACCTGATAAAAACAAAGTTGTCCCCTTCAGATGACTTACTTGTCCTCAACTGCTTTCTGTCATGAAAAAGTAGTGTCGATTATGACAGCGGCTGCAGGTTACAATTGAATCCACCACCACCATTATGCCAGTATGCCACTGAGTTACCGTAAACTGCTTCTTCATAGTTTATCTTCAGAACTCAGACTTAATGGCACATCCACCTAAGCTCAAAATGATGTTCACGGCAGCTTTAACAAGGAGCACAAAAAGCTATTCCTCGTTAACAATAAAGGAGGGATGAATAACGACCACAGTAGTCGCTCAGGCACTTGGCCACTCCCAAACAACCAGCCATTCCTAGCATAGTTGCGCCGAGATGCTTGTACCAGACTCTAAAACACTAGTGAAATTTGAATGTCAAGCGACACAAAAGCAATTTTTATAGCAATCTCTCCTTGATAGATAGATTCACAGCAAACCATATAGATTATTGAACTTTGGATCATAGCCTTACAGAATGACGTAATCTTCTCAGTACAACAGAGTTATAAAATGTCCTTGTTCGGAAAAACAAAATCAGGGAAATAACAGAACCTAAGAAGCTAACGAATGCTAAGATACAGAAGGATACCATGAAGCAATGAGCCCCAAAACAAGAATTGTGCCCCCCTGCTTCTTTGTCGTATATGTACCCAATAATCCACACTGATAGAATATAAGTACCAACGGGACTTGCTATAGAAATGGTATTGAAAATGGTTCCCATATGCAGCACGCCAAATATTTCTGAAGTAATAGTAGGCATTAGAGACCATTGGGACCCATAACAAATCCCTATCAAAATGGTTCCTATGTACAAATTTCCCGGAAGCCCTGAAGCGATAATGACATGCCCCCCAGACATAGCAGCTAAAGTGATCGCCATCAATAAAGGCCTTGGCCATCCATTTTGTCGCAGTAAGATATCAGATATATATCCAGCTCCAAAACGCCCGAGGAAATTCCATATGGACCAGAGTGAAACCAAAGTATTGATCTTCACTGTCCTATAATCAAATGATTGACCTATTTGGCTCATATTGTTTATGGTGGCAAGCCCCGACCCCATTCCACATGACATGGCAACAAACAACAACCAGAAGTTCACGGTTTGCACGGCCTCAACGATATTCAAACTCTCTCCAACAGATAGGCTGCCATCAGAAGTACCAGGCAGAGCATCATAACTCTCATCTTTATCGCCCATGAACTTCTTGGGTTCATTAGTACTGATGCTACTGACTAATGGATCCCTCTCTGTAAGCTGTGCTTGATAATTTTCTTCACAGGTTGCTTTTACCGCAACTATAAGTGGCGACAATACCAATAGCACAAGGAACCCAAATGTAACAAGGTGTGCCCACTTTGGAAACACAAAAACGTTTTGTGATATTATGATAACCATCAGATATGCAGCAAGGACAAGGGCTACTATGGAGAATCTATTCAGATGCTTCTTGTCGTCAACTGCGCTTCCTGGGGAGACTGTAACCAGACACATCAGCAAAAGGGAAACTATAGTTGGCAGCAAGGCAAGTATTAGGATAAAAGTGCTCGGGTTGCCGTCAAAAAGCGCTTGGTAAAATTGGATTAAAATAGCTCCACTAAGTCCCAGAAAACCCTGGAAAGGTACAAAGAAAAAAAAAAAACAGATGAAACACTTAATGTATGCATCAAAATTTTTTGGAAGAAACGTGTTAACATGAAATAGAGCAAATCGAACAAAGGACTAGCACAGCAACAACAACGACAACACAGTGCCTCAAAGGAATCCGTTATGGCTAAGTATAGGCATGGGATGTGGGATACATGCAATCTTTTTTCCTTGTTGAAGACCGCTTGTTTCCAAATCATCGAGGATAGTCGCTACTTCATTACACAGGCATACGGGATTGCTTCAGATGGCTACACAAGTCTTGAAGTCCTATGCAAGACAAGCTAATCCAGGCCCTAAGTCACGAACGTTATAACCTGAGTTACACTTGTTTTAGTTATTAGGTTTCCAGTTTCTGCTACAGTTAAATCCATGACTAACAATCCAGTTATACATCATTTTACATTACACACCAAACGAGGCCCTGAGTTCAATTTCTCGTTGTGATTTTGATGCTGGAAAACAAAATCTAAATTGGAATCATCACAACATCACGTACATAATCCAAAACATGTCCTGAAAGTTCCGGCAAATCACACAAGTCCGGTAAAGGGAAAACAAAAAATCAGTCAATCCCCAACCATAACAAGTTACACTCGACACGGCCACAAGATGAGGATCACTTCACATAACACTACAGCATCACAACACCCTTTAATACCATAGCAACAACATTCCAATTTCTGAGTACTTTAAGAAAGCACGGGCACACGCATAAGCCAACCATAACCACCAGCCAAGACTCGCCAAATAATGTTAAGCTCAAAAACACAAACCAAATTAATGCCATCCGTCCAAACCGCTAGCTCATTTCAAAACCGACGATGATGCAAGTCTACTTCATAATGGCAGCAAAAAAAAACCCTGGTTAATTAACATGAATTTAAAAAAACCCCGCAAAAACATGGGACACATTGTCATAGCCTTTCATTTGAAGCAACAATCTTGACGCTTCCAAGAAAATCAATAAGTATGACCAGTGGTGTCTAACATGACGGCCAACATGGGCGACGGAACTGGGCCTCATAAATTAAATCTACACTTTGTATATGGCAATGAAATAGAGTATTATCAAAACTATTAAGTCTAATAGTTCATAATGTGAGCATGGAGCCTCCAAATTTTTTAAGACGGCCCTGAGTATGACGACTGTATCTTCAGTGACATCGGTTGCTTTCACTAAAAAATTGCACAGAATCTCAAAAAAGACCGTATTTCCCAACCAAAATAAAGCACGGACAATATTATTATTATCAATAAGTCTTTCTTAAAACGGATATATCCGTCTTAAGTTTAAAACGGGTCAAGTATTCTCCACTTGCACACAAGAGACAAGCCTTTTACTTTTTTCAATGCATTTAGTTTTTGTCTTTATGCTAGATACTTGACCCGTTTTAAGCTTAAGACGGATAGCCCGTCTTAAATGAGAATTTGTGTATTATTATTATTATAACCTTTAACTGTGAGAATATGGGGTCTTATTTATCAAAATATGCAATATATTTCCGTAATTTATAGCCTTTTTACACTGTCCCGTCAAAAAGCAACTGTAACCTTTGGAATGAACGAGAGGGAGTATAATTTATCGAAACAAAACGACATGATCAAAAGTACTTTTGTATACCTTCATAATACCAACAATAGTACCACTATAGCCACCAAAATTCCTAACACCAGTAACAACATTCCCAGTATTAAAAAACGTCTGCGCATGCGCCGCCACGAAAACCGCCACACACATCCCCCACACGGGCAACCTCGGCACAGCCCCGACAACAGCAAGCCACATTACGAAATACCCTGCAAAACATTGTGCAGCCCCGGCAGCGTGGACAATCCACGGATGTCGGGGAAACGTAGCGTATAGAATGCCCGAGACAAGACCAGCATTGGCCCCAATGTCTTTGAAAACAGAGACAGTGTCTAGAGTTTGTTGGGAGTAATTTTGGGTGAGTTTTAAGGCTGGGGAGTATATTGAGAATGCATATGACCCGCCTGTGGTGGATTGGATCCATATGCTGGATACTGTCGTCGTCCATCGGTTTGATGTCCACATTTCGATTTTACGGGTCTGAGCCAGAGTCTGAACTAAACGATGTGGGAATGATTGGTTGTTTTAGGGGAATGATTGGAGTTGTTAAGTGTTGTGGTTTTATTGAGTGTGATTGACAAAGGTAGATTAGATTGATATATATTTTATAGGTTCGGTGATTCTTGGAATTTTCTTCTCGACAAATGTAACTTGAGACGGGCTCGTTTTTGTCGTAAATTTATGATAGGAGATAAAATATTGTAGCGAGTGTTACTACTCTTATCGTTAAATATTGTAGTCGTAAGCTTACGATGGATGTGATCTCTTTCTCCTATCCTCTCACCTACACAAATTTTAGTATGAAATCATTTTGGGTATAAAGTTCATCCCCCTTTGTCATGAATAATATCCCTCATATCTCATCCAATCCAATCAACCCACTTATTTTATCATATTTATCGAAACACGTTCTATAACTTTTATTTTTAATTATATATTATAAAAACAAATCAAACAAAATATCACGTTATATTGAATTGGAAATAATCAACTTTTGTCCCAAAATTTGAGGAAATGAGTTGTTAAAAAACCTTGAAAGGGAGGGGTAGAAAAAACTTGAGTCATGGACTCGTGATATCCTTGTGTGTCATTTTACAATATTTGTGATTACGTTCGTTTTTTGACACCATCGTTAATAACTTGAAACTTGATAAATACTTGTTCAAGTGTCCTAAATGGTCTAATATGTCTCTTTTAAGTGTAATATTCATACGGTGTAAGACGATCTCACAAAAAACATCCATTATAAAAGCTTTCTTACAAAGTTACTCTAGTACTTATAAATCCCACAGAGAATACACAGATTTAATCTACTTTTCATTATCATCGTCAAAATTCCCCAGTTCATCTAACATCGACGGCAACTATAACTGCATATATCATGCTATCTATATATCCCACAGAGAACACACAGATGTAATCTACTTTTCATTTTCGTCATCAAAATTCCCCAGTTCATCTAACAGTCGACTGCAACGATAACTGCATATCATGCTATCTATACAAATAATTTTGCATCACCGGTCTTTTTTTCTGCAAAAATCTATTTTAAGTTTCTATTTCCTTTGCAGGGAGGGGGCACTCCGAAAAAAATGGGACGCGCAGACTACTTGACGAGATGTGGAGTTGTTATACGACTCCTATGGACCATCATCTACAGCTGTCTGCTTGGAACCATAGATTTACTATTACGATGATGAAAGTCTTCAATGTCTACATTTACTATTACGATGATGAAACGGTGATCCAGGCAAGCGACCACAGATTCACAGTTCCACAGCGGAGGAATGAATCTTCCACCAGACACTCTGCAATTAGCAGAACATTACGATCCTTCATGCTTTTGAAAGAATTTATTTCGATACCTTTCTTTGAACTTCCCCAGGTTGGACTATTTATCTGAAATCAGGACTTCTTTTCGTAACAGTTGGTCAGCTTTCACCAGAAACCAATTGCTTAATGATGAGTTGCTTCTTATGTTCTCCCAAATAGTCAGCCTTCGAGATGATCAATTTACAGCTTCATAGAAGAGAACCTGAGGTTGTAAATGCCCTCGCTCACACATGGAAAGGACGTCCTCCCAGGCGCCGATGACCTGACAAACAGATAATTAAATACTGGTTTTGAGGGAAAAGTAAAGTTGGGAAGGTCATGTACGACGAACTAAGGAATTCAATAAATAAATTATACCTTGACGGTCTTGTCATCATACATTATCCATTTCTCATTGTCACGGCTATATGCAAAGCAATGATAGTGTTGACCATAATAGCAAACCTGACAGAAACAGAGGGGAAAAAAGGCCCATAAGATCCATTACAGAATGTGATTTAGTTATTTCTTCAATAACCATACTAGCAACTACTCATTCTCGTGAACTTATTGTTAATTTCATAAAGCTTGAATAGCCCGATCATTTTGGTCATGAACCTTTAATTAGTCCCGTGATAAATTTGTAAGTGCAGCTTATGAATAGGTAAACAGCATGAGGACCTATATGAGTACCACCATCAGAATTCTACATCCCCTTTGGACCTTTGGTTAAGGAAATTAAAGGGTGATGGAAATCAGTTGCGAATACAGCACAGCTCCCCCAACACTTATATTGCTATAAGAAATGCAGTAAGAAATTCACTTGAGGCAATTATACGTACCACAACAGCCAGACGATGTGGATTCTGAGGTTCTAGACCACGGTAAAGAATGCCGATATCTATCTCAGTTGATAGACCTGCCAAGGTGGCTTTAATGTCATCGAGGCTTTCACATGTATTTTGCCAACCTAAAACTGCAAGACACCAAAAAGAAATGGAAATTATATTAAAAATCAGTAGCCTCCAACCAATGTAAGCAAGGTTAAATGATTTAGAAATCACCTGCGGTAAACACATGAGGAGCGTTAGAGAGAATGTGATGAATATGGTTAAGCTTCCCACATCCACGAGCTTCTGGATCACACGCTAATTGATGATTCATTTCAACTAAATTCAAAAGCTCATCAAATGAATTTTCCACACACATAACCTGAATGAAAGAGAAAGTTAATGAGAAAAATAGTTACGAGTCAATAGATTAATAAAAAAAAGAATATAATCTGAACCAAACAACAAAAGTTAATAGTTTGGTACAGCAATGAAGTCACTCCACAAAACATGCCTTCAATGTCCGAAGGGCACTCGCATTGACATTGTGAAAGAACGAAGTGTACTTAAGATGTCTGGACTCCAATCCACAATTATAGCAATTCATTCTTTCAAAAATGTCCATTCCAAAAAGCTTGTGCGCAATACAAGATGGGCTGGAACAATCCCAAGAACCCCTGCCATTGCTTTCTGCTAAATCACTGTCAGAACCACCTGGACCTGAAGTAAACGACTGATGCAGGCATTCGAAGATCACTCCTAAAACTTCAGAAGCATCATTCATTTGACCCTATAAATTGCAAGGAATCCAATCAAGTCATACAGGAGTTTACTTAATGCTGCGATGATTAAAAAAAAAAACAGCTAACAGGGCTTTAAAAGTACTCTGTATGTTCTACGCCCTTACCTCTTGAAAAAAGTTACTTTGGGGATATAAGTTGCTCAGAGCAATCCTGAACGTAGAAGGGTTCACTGGCTCTCTGTTTGCATCGGTAGAAGCCCTGTTCAATGCTGATAAGATATCGAATAATGCACATACAACACAAGGATCTCCCACATGAACATGCTCCAATGCAGATCTCCTCAGAAACTCTTCACGAAATCGTTTTAAATGCCACAGAGACTGTAAACATTCATGAAAGAGATCAAAACAATAAACAAGCCACAAATTTGGTGGATGACAGCAGGATGTCATAGAGGATACTGTATATGACAGAAAAGATGTACAAACCTGGATTATGACGTTGAGATAACAGTTGTATTCACCAGCTTCATTCTGCAATCCAGGACCAACTGAATCTATATTGTGCACATCTTCGAATGTCGTGCCATCAACTTTAGTACCAATGTTGTCAAAATCTTGTGAGCGCTTATTTACATTCCTGGAATTTGAAACCAATGGCGTTGTCTGACGGGCTTGAAATGTGTCTGACAGAAAATAAGATGACAGATTTTAACAGGTGAGATAAAAAAGTGTGGAGGACACAAATGGGAACTAAATTATGTCACCATACTGAACTTTCAGATGTGGCTGACAATGCCAGAAACAGTATCCCGATTCTATACCTTGGCCTGGATTCAAAATAGCTACCATCTAGCTATATTAGAATCCAAAAGGTTCACAACTCACAAGTCAATTGACTTTTGGCACAATCTCCAACACGAAGTTCATTAACGAGCAGAAATTTTTCAGCAAATATTTCAACATGTCCGCAAACAAAAACTACCGGAACGTTAACTACCCAAGTAGAAACGCTCTTTAAATTGCCATGGCATGCCACATCTACAATAGTATTCACAATATTACTATACAATGCACGCACAACCGTCTCCATATGTACTTGACATCTGGGTGACCAAGAGGCTAATAACAAGCCAATCAGCTACTTCACAGGACCACTGCACAATGTATTAAGGCTAGAGAGTAACTCCCTAAACACATGTTATGTAGTTATCACAGTTAAGGACTCCTAAGCAAAGAATACCCAGCTCATGACGCAACACTGTTGAACAGAAACAAGTTACTCTAATACCACACCAACAGTTCCTACTCCTGACCAATTTAATGTCAAGTGAAGCCAAACACTTGCAATTCTTTGTTTTTTTGTTTTCAGAATATGATGAAATAAAGCAAATGGCTTGGTAAGTTATCTATACAGTCGCCTTATTTCCTTTTTTTCAGACCATGCCAAAACAAAGAGGCAAAATGACTCACTCAGCAATCGTTCTTTCATAGAAACTAATACAAGCACAGAAAGACTCTTTTGTCGAGTCAAAAAGTTGATTCAGATGCCCTATGTAATCTGTAAATTGTTTGCCCCCTGCAGATCATCACTCCAAGATCATCCACAATCCATAGGTGTGAGCTTGTGACTTCACAAAAGTAAAAAAGTTCACAAAATACCTTAATGCCAACTACTGAAAAGGACAGCATATTTCTCATTTGTCCATCAACACGCATGTAGGACAAAGCAAAATATGTTTGTACTTACAACGACGAGCTATATGGCACAGACAAATAAAGATACGGAGGAAATATTACTAAACTACATGATTCACCAACAGACAAGAAGAATAATGTCACACATTGAGTACATTACAGAAAATAAATGGCACATACAAAATTAAAGATGAGAGGGAGAGAACTTGTTTAGTACCAAGGCTTTGCTTGACAGCTTTTTTCAGGTCTGCTTGAAACCTTTCCTCCTCATACTCCTCCGCTTGTAAGTATCTTGGTGTCTTCGACCCGCTATCCACAACTGATAACATGCAATCGCAAAAGTTAGTAGTCTATGAGCATTTTGAGGCAACAAACAATTCTATGAAGTATACAATGAACACCCAGACAATTGATGCCTAAATTATAACCATGACATCCAACTCCAACCTCCAACCCGACGTAAAAAATCGCCAGAACACAAATGCAAAATGTGAAAGCATTGCGTCCAGACACTGAAAGTCGGATGCATATACATTAATGTGGATTTTGACCAGGCATAAAGGCTTAAACTTCGGTAACACATCAATGGGAAAAGAATCAACTTGGGACTATGGTGTTGCCCTAACATACAACATTCAAATGCAATAAAATCAATAGAAATCAACAATCTGAATTCTGAAACACTAAATACAAATCCAATTACTGCCTATGTGGGATCCCAGGAGTGGAAGATGAGTTTTAATTAGCCAAAGAACGTTGAATGGTAGCAGTGACCAAGCAAGATGTAACGGTAAGACAAGGAGTCCAAAATGACCTTACCACTTTGAGTAAGAGACCCATTCACATTCGAGGTCTGGTCTTTTTGCACTATGCCAGTGGTCGATTTCTCCACCTTACCATTTTCCTTTCCATTAGATAGAGTCTGGTGTTTCTCTTCAGATGCTTTCAAGGAGTTTCTTCGTCTGCCTCTCTTTCCACCTTGTCGTTCAAATGGCAAAACCCCATCGGTAGGACTACCATGGTTGGATATTCCTGTATAAAAAGAACGAGAATTTAAATCCAGAGGGCATCTTATGTGTGATTGAGAATACACCTTTTGATCTATTCTATGACCCATAAATCTAGATCTTCAATATTGATTATAGTACACTGTTTACCGGATTTACGAGCAATGTTAGCACTTCCATCACACTTGTCATCGGCGGCACGTGAACAGGTATCATCCCTCTTTATTAGTGAGCTATTTACGTTGTCTGCATTATCATTCGTACATTGAGGTACCACCTGCATGTAAAGATGTGTTTGGTCAGAAGAGGTTAAGTGTCTTTAAGAGAGTAATCAAATTTGCTAAATATTTGCGATAAATTTGCCGCAGTTGGACCGTCATAAAAAAATCTTGCAATTCTAGCCAGAAAAAATCAGACAAATGTATCTATTCCCATAACGTGACAGAAAAAGCCGCACTATGATTTTTTCTTTTGAAAAAAATAACAGAAGGTGAAAACACAAAAAACGTACTAGCTTGCAGAGTCCTGAAATTCCGACATGTCCATCACCAGCCTCGTCCAAAGCCTTATCAGATGCTAACACAGCATTTTGTCTGCGTTGCTCAGCAAGAAGCCTCTCCTTGGCCTCATTCTCCAGTCGCCTCTGGTACTCCAATGATTCTTCAAGCTTTCGTTCCTCCGCCTCAAGCTCAAGCTGTCGCTGGTATTCGTCTTCCAATTCTTTAATGTTACCATTACTTTCAGATTCTAATATATCACCATCGACAATATCTCCATCAGAGCTCGCTGCAACAGAGCTGCAGTGGAGATAAATTTATTCAGGTTACTGGAAACATCATTTACATATTACGTAAGATTTTCTTTCGTTTATCTAAGTGCTTCAGTGAATGAAGATGAAAGCTCGAGGTGAACATACGATTGCTCAGCGGCCTCAAGCTGGTCATTAAAGCTGCCAAGCTGCAGAGGAGCAGGAGAGTGAGTACAGCTAATAGAAACATAAAAAATCTACAAACAATTTAACATAATTTGCCATATATATTCATACCTTGGAAACCTTGCCTCGCTTCAAATCTTTGATTTTCCTGTCTTTTATCTTATCATGTGTGGCTTTCCCTGAGCTCTTCTTAACTTCAAGAGCCAGTTCTGCCAAGAATGCTTCTCTAGCCGCATCTGATTTTTCTGTGGCATCTTTCTCAGCTAAATCTTCTAAATGTGCCTAGGGGCAATCATCGGAGACAGAAAATTATTTTAAAAAAATACCAAATGGAAGGCACATGATCTAGAGTCCAAAAAGTGAATACAAACCCGCATGAACGACTTCACTAATGGCAATAATATGAAGCGGTAATCAAGGACAGAAACAATTTCAAGCTTAAGCTCCAACTGGTTCATGTTGACCACTTTGTGCATCATCTGAGCATCCACTTTGATAAGCTGTATGATTAAAACATCAAATAAGAATTCCTCACACACATGACAGTTTTTGATAATATGGACTCAGAAATCAGGATGGACCTCGATATCTATATGCTCCTTTTGTCTTTGAAGAATGGTCTCGGTACAACTATCCAGTTTCTGATGGTAATCTCTCGATCTCCAGTCCTCTTCACCAGCCTCCAAGTCACATAGATGAGAAGCTATCCCACCATAAGAGTCTTCGTACCCATACTGACTAACATATAGACTTTCAGATTCCTTCAAGATAGCCGAGATGACATCCAGCTCCAACCTATTACTTACAAACACAACTTCGTTATCACCTTCAACAAGCTCATCCCTGCGCTTCCGAAGGATTGACTCATAGCTGCGATAAGGATTATCAGTCACCTGCTCCCTGTCCTTGCGTTCTTCCATAAAAAGCTCCTCCAACCCTTGCAACGCTTCTTTGTACCCCAACAGATCATGCTTTTTCTCACATAAGGTCTGAAGTTGGTTAAATTCCTTGCCAAACCCCTCCAGCAGCTGCAAACCTTCTTGCGACTTTTCTTCTTTGATTCTACACCATGCTGCTAATTGTTCAGCACTAGGAGGACCAGCAAATATCCAAGACAAGAGATGATCATACTCGGATTGACCACCCTTTCCAAGGCCGTCAATGGAGCCTCCAGAGCACACGTCATCTCCCACATCGTTAGAGTTAGAATGCAACAAACTCTCATCCAATTGGAGAGACGATGCACTTTCATTAAGTGTGACTCTGTCCTCACAATCCAAAACTTGATGGCAAGCGCTGGCATCATACAGAGGAAGTTTCTCAGGATATCTGCCAAAACCACAAGAATAAGATATGTTCTGCAAAAGGTCGACAATCTTTTTCAGAGAAGGAGCTCCCAAAAAGCATATACACAAAGGGGTCTGATCCACGCCGCAGCTTAATATCTGTGAGCCAGGGAAAAGACTTTTCAACTCTTCAATGGCGTAATGTATCACCTTCTGAATGTGCGTTACAGTAAGGCACTTCTGCCTAAGCAGCACCTGAAATAAGGAGCTTATCTTCTTCAGCAAATTTGTGCGCTCAATATCATCCGACAAAGGCCAGCTGTTATTCTGATTATACATATTGAAATCTTCTTTTCTGTCGCATGTTTTACACTCAATATTTGAATTTCCATCGTCAGCTCCATTCTCCCAAAAACTGCTACTCAAATCATCTTCCAAGCTCTTCTTCTCTTGGAATGACTTAGAAGTTTCCTCGGAGCAAAAGTTATCATTCCAACAGTCATCATTCCGCTCGTTAAGAGTATCGCTGCCTGAACATTCGGGTACCTCGGGTTTGGACAAATCTCCAAGCATCCTCACCGACGCAGTCAGATCCAAAGGTTTCCAGGAACAGTTCATGAGCATTTCTTCCCACTCACTATCAACACTCTCGGGCAGCAAAGACCGTAATTTAGGAGACAGATTGCCTACATGCTCTTGAATTACATGTTGCATATGAGAATTAGCATCAGCAAACCTCTCCCCACAACGACAACATGCCCAAAATTTCCATGACTGATTCATTTCACCGAACTCTAAAGCCTCGGACAAAACCTCGCACACTTGGCCTTCATCCTTAGTGGACAAGCCATTGAAATGCGCCCTAAGATCACTAACCTTAACGCTAAGCATCCCTCTCTTCATTTCAGAACTCATCGAGTTCCAAAACGACCTAACCTGCAACAAGTTCGATACAATCTTCAAACTCACGTAACCCTTAGCCAATCAACAATCACAACAATGTTAAACAAAATATCACCAATTAACACAACAAATCAACACAAATACAAAAAACATTAGCGTGCCAAAACGACCTCACCCCCAACGAAATAAACATTCTTCAACTCCTGTGTCACATATCAATATCACACAGAACTCCCAAAATTATGACAAATCAAGTCTAATCAAGTAAACGTATCGACAAAACCACAATAAAACTACAAACACTTAACCATTATAACAAAACATTTGCTAGCCAAAACAACCATTTGCGAGAATCAATTAAGACGGGAATCAACACAAATACAATACAATATCACATGAAACTCCCAAATTATGGCAAACCAATTCTATTCAAAGTACACATATCAACACGACAACAAACCACGATACCACACCGTAACCTAAGACCACCAACCATCAAAACTAAACATCATAACTACGAAGCAATAATTCCAATTCAATCACATATATACGACTTTATACCTTGACATCCCTTTCAGAAAGGTTGGCATTGCGACGAGAACCACCACCATGGCGTCTCCTCTCACCGGCTTTACTACTACCATTACCATTACCATTACCAGTACCAGAAGCGACAGAAGTACGATTATTCGACAAAAACCCGACACCAGCCCTATCATCAGCACAATGATCATTCTTCTGCTGCAAGAGCCTAGCAGCAGCAACCCTAACCTCAATCTCCTTCCTACGTTCGTCGGGCGTCTTACTCGCCTTTTTAATCTCGTTGTTTCTCCTACTTCCCCCACTCAAGTACTTAACCTCCACAGGATCCTCAGCAGTCCTCTGTGGGACCGAAAACAATTGAAACTTCTTCGACTCGTTCCCGCCGTTCAAATTCTTCACCCACGACGTAATCGACGCCATGTTTACCTGCTGAATTAACGCCCTTAGGTCCGCCTTCACCTGCGAAACCCTAACTTCCTTCGCTTCCTCGGAAAACGACACCGTTTCGTCGATTAATTCGTCCTTCGCAGGATCGTTAGGGTTTGGCAAACCTAATGCGCGTTCACACTCCACTACGACCTCCTCGTACTCTCTCGCATCACTCGAAATTTCGAACAACAAATTCGCGTAGAAATGCGCGTACTCGACCGAATTCGGCTCAATTAACGTCGCTTTTCTCGCCGATTCAATTGCGTTTCGTAAATGTCGTTGTTTCAAACATGAATCGTCGATTATTCCGGCGACTTTACTGTAAATCGTGCCGGCGACGCGGTGAAACACCGCCGAATTCTTAAACTTCGCCGTCGATTCCTTCGTTAACCTCAGCGCTTTGTTGTGGTTTCCTCGTCGTAGCGCGTTCAACGCACGCTCGCAATCTTGCTTCATCTCCGCCGCCGAAACAACACTCTTCGCCGGAGTCGCCGCCGCCGCCGACGCCGCCGCCGACGGCGGTGGAGTCGCCGGAGATGAGGAATTAGGTTTCCGGTGAGATGAAGGTGGCCGTTTTTTGTGGCCCATTTTTTTATTTTGATTTATTTAGGGTTTTTGTGTGAGAAGAGTGAAAAAATTTGGGGGTAAATTTTTTTTTTTGTTTTTTTTAATTGGGTTGGTGAGAGTGGTGGGGATACATTGGGAACAACAACAACATGAAGAACAAAAATACGGTGAGATTAATCATGTGAAGGGTAGAAATGAATATGCGTAAATGAGGAATGATTTTATTGTATTCTCCTGTGTATCATTTCCGTTCCATATGATTGTATATATTTTTATTTTGAGCCGCTTAAAAATAAATGTATACAACTAAATGGTACGGATGAAATATTTTCTAGATAAGTAAAGTCTTGTAACTTGCGTCCAGCAGATCGTACACGTACGACGATTTTTTTTAAAAAAAGGTTATCACTTTAAAACGAGTCATCTTAAAACTTAACTAATCATGTTAAGTTCTAAAGTGATCAATTTTTATCGTAAATTGGTAGTGTAATGTGGGAGTAGATAGGTGATTTTGGGAGTAAAGTGGTAGTGTACCATTGTTCCCTAATCCCTTCCTCCTCTTTTACCAAATTGTTTATTCAGATTAAGTCGCTCGATTGATTTCTTTTACGTTTATTTCTGAATTACGGATTACTTTATTTTGATATAATAATGTTTTTAAGTTTGATTTTTCGTCTACTAAATTTGATGTGAAATAATTGTGCAGAGAATAATATAAAGAAATGGGTGAAATGGATGAAATATTTTTCAGAAAAAAATTCTTTGAATAATTGTGTACAATTTTTTCAAATTGTGAAATTAATGCTTTAGTTAGGACTTTTATAAATATAGTGCTTATTGTTTAGTTTTCTGTCCGAAAAGAAATAATGACTTTTATTTTTGGTTATGTAATGCGAGTTTAATGAAGACAAAATTTTAAGAGTTGCAGTCAAATATCATGTTCAGCTGAAGGTGATTTCCGTACATAGATATGTAATTCAGAAGGTAAGATGCGAGATATATGTACACATTTATTGTCAATACGTGTCATCTAATTATCATTATCAATAAACTAGCAAAAAGATCACCCACGCTGTACTAGCTGAAATGCGTTATCTCGTTATTAACCGACGGAATATTAAATCCATGTTAGGTGAAGTGGCGGACCCACGTTTACTAATGGTGTTGCAGTTGCAACACCAAAGGTAAAAAAAATTGAATATAAGGAAGTAAAAAAATTGAATATAAGGAAGTATGATTGAAACACCAACAGTAACTATGTTTGGCTGAGTTGGTCATTTGTAGGAGCAACTCCAATGTTTTGGCTTGGGGATTTGTTTGCAATTTAAAAAAAATTGCAAGCTAGTAGCTTAACCATTATAGTATGCCATGTAGATTAGCTTGGTTGAGCTAGCAGCTCCACGAAACTACTAGCTTAACTGGTCCCACAACATAAAATCCACCAATGAGAAGGTAGTGGTCCAATTATTAAAATTTTTATTTTATTTTTTATATACTTTAAATTGTAATAATTGAATAAATAAATATAAAAATATAATATGTAGGTTCATTGAAGCAAACAATAACTGGCTAAACCATTGTAGTAATTTCTAACTTAAAATTATTTTAGCTCAAAATCTTATGTGGCAAAATTCAAGCTAGTATCAACTTGCTTATCATTGAAGTTGCTCTAAGCTTGGTAAGGTCAGCTTGGTAGGTGTAGTGTAATGTTTGATTCTTCAATTTTTGTCTAATAATCATGATGTACCGGATTAGTCTTTCTTAACTATTCATGCCAATTCAAACTATCATTGATTGTCACTATAACTTCATTTCCTTTGAATTATTTTAATATCCAATAGTACATTTTTACCAATGAAAATGGTGATATATTTAAGAAAGTTAGAGCAAGCAAAATGTTAATAGATTTACTTATTGTCGATATACTTATACGTTTTTTACATTCAACTAATAAAAAATTACAATTTTGTTTATTATTAATGTGTCATCTTTCATTTGATACAAATTACCTAAATTGGTTATATATTCATGTTTTTAACAATATTATACAACTCTTAAAATAAAAGTTAAGACACTACTCTGTAATTACAAAATTGGAGTTTCGACACTTCATATATTATTAACAAGTAATGCTTTGAAAAAAGGTAAATCTACGGATAAGCTATTATGAAATACGGAATATTGCAACACCCAAAAAAAGTTTCTGGGTCCGCCCCTGTTGACAGCTATATCTCATATGCATCCGTCTCATGTGAAATTGAGCAATTTAATTGTTTTTATCTTTTCAAAAGATTTTCTGATCACAATATGGAGTATTGATTTATAGAATTGTAATACATATACATGTTAAAAATTCGATCCTATAATAAAATAGTGTCTCAAATCAAGTCAATGACCCTAACTTAGGGTAGGATCATGTTTGCGACCAAAAATGATAGACAGGTGACCCAATTAAAATGACTTCTATAGTTCTATTGTTTCGACCAAACGAAAAGTGCATGCATGTGCATGTAATTCACTAATAATACTCGTAATCATTAATCAAGATTATTCAAGATATTTTCGAATGTAAAACCATAGAGATATTTAGTAGAGCAAGATGATATAATATTGACAGTGAAATCATATACGTCATGAATGAATGTAAACAAATAATTCTGCCCCTCTTTATTTAGGAATAATGTGAAGATGAAAAATAAAAGTGCAAATGATTGTAGATTTGTTGGTGTGATGAGGGTAGCCAACATCTTGCATCACTTGCATTGCTTTTTCAAAAATCAAAGTGTCAACAAGTATAAATAAATCAATTTTATTTTGCATCACTCACATTTTATTATAGTAATACTCATTTTAGTATAATATACTCCGTATGCAATATGGTATCGAAAGAAAATATATATATTTAAATGCGTGTGATAATGGTATATTAAGAAAATGAATAAATATTGAAAAAGAAAAAAATGTTTATCGTAATTGTCAAATTTTAAAATTTATGATGTGATGTATAATTTTTTTTTTTATGTTTGGAGTTACTCTCACGTGAATTTCTACATAGTAGGAAAACGTTACCAAGTTACTATTGAGAAAAGTTATACTCGTATTTTTCAAGTATGGCTTTTCCGTATTAATGAGTACTTAATATGCAAACTAAATGGTTCCAGAAAAATATAGTTTGAAATATATTGAGCTGGCAAAATTTGATTCAATTTGGAGTACTCGAAATTCAATCCAATGGATATATACTCGAGAAAGGTGAAATAGAATCAACTCTTCCAATCTTGAGAGTTAACAAGTTAATATCAAAAGAATTCAATACTGATCTGACTCAACCTTAATCGAAAGACAAAGATGACCATTGACCCTAGGCATGATAGATTGACCCGACCTAATTAATGACTCGAGTAAAAAAGAGTAGCTTCAAAATCATCCAAATGAGATATAGGATTATGTTGCATTTTACTCAACCAATTTTAACTTGCTTAATTATTAATTGTCATTATTGACCTAAACATTACTTAAGCATGAATATTATAAGTCCCAAATTTAAATTGAACCGATTATATATAGTTAATAAAAACATAATCCGTCGTCGCTCGACTCCACTCAATATAAAAGTTTGTCCCCAATTAACCTGGCATAACTTGAACCGAACCGGGCTCTATTTTAATGGTGTTGTCAACACAACCAATATCCGATTCAATCTTAAGTGTAATCGACCAAACCCGTTTGAACTCCGATTGCTAGCTAGGTCTAGTATGAGACATGTATTTTAAGAATTTGTGTGATGATGATAAGGGCGATTAAATCTAAGGGACGTACTAGAGTCTAGAGTAATAGGAAGGGCATGCAAAAGAAGCACAACGTTATCATGTTGAAATTGAAGACACTTTGTCCTTAAAACGTGTTTTTGGTAATTTGCCATGCCACGAGTCCTATGACAAGAGAAGATCGCGGGAAAGTAGTGGAATAAAAAGAAGGCCACAATATTTGGTGCACAAAACAAAGCAAATTAATACATGTACACTTGCCCTAATAATTTGGTACACTTTTTTGCTTTGGCTTTTGGTTTTTTTGGGGCACTAACTCCATACAAAATGAGTGATGCTGGATTCTTGGTACAATAGATAGATAGACCTCTTAGCACTTATAAAAAGGGGTTTTGGTCCTCTTGGCCTCATTGCCTTGAATAATTGATGGATGAGATTTGAATGTTGTTATTGATCTTCTAAATACAAGAGAAGTTTACTTAGATTTTGATTCATTCGATCTGCTCGAATCAATTATTACGATCTATAAGTTAATAAAATTAGGCTGAAAAATCAATATATAAAATATCATTTTCGTCATTTTTTTCGTCGCAATCAATTGTGATGTAAATTTAAAATATCTACCTATAAGAAATCGATGTATCTCTCAACTCTTATAAAGCGGAATTTAAAGGGATTTTTGGATGCCTTATATAATTGAGCATGAAATATCCAAAATGCATACGATTTGAATGTCGTTAGAGAAAGTATATTGTGAAAGAATATTTTTTAATTTCAAATTATATGACTAATAATAAATGTTGAAGAAATATTAAATCAATCTGGTAAGAGATAAAAAAGATAATTTTTCACAATTTATCGTGAAAAGAGCGTCTTTATTTTATTTTACTTAACTTTGTGATATTGTTATTGATCTTCTATATACAAAGAGAATTTTTATTATTTTGATTTTGATTGGTTATTTGTGTTTTTCAATTATTATAAGTTTAGGAAATTAGGTTGAAGTATATCAATTAATATTACTTTATAGATAATCTTGTCATAATCCATTGTTATGTCAAAGTTTGAAACTCCGTCATATAAAAAATCAATTGTTAACAACTGATTGGAACAAGAAGAGTATATATTGTTTATGGCTAAATAAAGCAGATTAATTTCATTCAATTTGCCTACGTAGTACTCCCTCAATTTCAGACATTTATTTACCTATTCTATTTTGGATATATCATTCATTTGTTTACATTTTCCTTATTAGAAACTTTTACTATACTAATAGATTAATTTATCTTTATTCCTTTCCACACAAATGTACTTATGTAATCCTAGCTAATGATATATTTTACTCTATGGGATTTTCTTATTTTTTGTACAAAAATGAAAATTAAACAAATGATCGGAACGGAGGAATAGGCAATAAGAGGGCAAGAGAGCATATTGCGATCTAGTTCTTGATTTCAAGAACTAGTTAATCGAAAACAAATTAATTTTCATTTAGCATATAAAGCTATGTATAAGTTCATGTGAATTTCATTTATGAGCTTTTTCCTCTTATTTCTTTAGTACTCGTATTTTTCTTTTTTTAGGATTTGAAGGTAACAATCATTCATATATTCAATCAATCTAGCTCCTATTTTTTTGGGTAGCCTCCTTGCTCTTTTTGGCCGCTTTCCGGCCTTGTCGCCTCTCCACTTTTTGCTTTTATTTTTTTTTTTATTTTTTTTTTTCAATACTAATATCATTTGCATTTTCCATTTATAACTATATTTAGTTTTTATCAAAAGGTACATTCTCAATAATACTTTGTAATTAGTAATTACTCTCCTTGTCTTAGAAGCAAGATAATACTGTCAAACTCAAGTAAATATTGTCTTTCACTTTTAATTTGTAAAATCAACAATAAATGAAGACATATTAAAGACATAAATAAAAATAAAAATGAAATGTATTTTCAAAATAAATTTTAAAATACCGTTTTTTGTTTGCATTTATGATTTCATTGTTTACTTCATTCCAATTAAAGTCTGTTTAGGAAAAAATATTTCATTTTCAAATTTGAACTTTGTCCAATTTTTTTTGGGAGTTCTATTGGATTTATCTATATTTAGATTTGAGCTAAATTCAAAAGATTTGATTAAGAATTTTATATGCGTAATCCAAATGACATCATTTTTTAATTATTTCCTCTTTAACAAGCATGACCACCTACTACATTCTATAATTTCAAGTTCTTTATTTTGCCAAACACTTTCTTTGAATTTGTTATTAATAATTTCACATTCCAAATTTTCAAATCATGGTTTTCAAATGAGATCAAAGTTCCTAAATACTATGTCATGCATTTTTCCTGGTTTCCTTTCAATTGTATCCATTTTTATTCTTTTGTGAGAAGTGTATATTAATGAAACGTATACAATAGATTGGAACAGTGGAAGTATTTTTTCAACTCCATTTTCATTATTCTAACATAGTTAACCACTTACTTAGATGAGGCAATTTTACAATAAAGTTACTGTGAGACTTTTCACATTAAGGATCTGTTCTCTTCGTCTGAAATTTTTTGAAGTCTGAAATTTTCCGAAGTTATCTTAAGTTTTATGAAGTTTTTAATAAGTTTCTGAAATTTTTCTTATTCTTTTCTGAAGTTTTTAAAGTTTTCTTATTTTTTCTGAAATTTCATATGTTTTTTGAAGTTTTGTTAAATAATAATATGAAC
>JAUEKU010135649.1:0-12381 GCA_032274805.1 Gypsophila paniculata
TGATCGAGTATCCCATGTCTTTAGATAATTACCCTCTAGGATAGAATGGGTTTCTACGAAAAAAATGAAAGCGAAGGACTTGTAGGAGAATGGGGCCAAGAGGAGGTCTTTGTGTAGATAGACTTATGAGGATGCAGTTTGAATTTCAAGTGACTTGAAGCTTAGGATGGGGTACAAACAGGAAGTTGAAACGATGAGAATGAGGGTGACATATGGATCTTGGTGTTATTGATACGAAAATTTCGTGCTCGCGGAAGCCCATAAATAAGACCAATAAAATAATAATAAAATATGAAAGGATATGGATGAAACCCTTAGAATAAAAGCTTCAAACTAGTCTACCCCTAAGCGCCGACCTATGTTAGACCGTTGTCGTTGATCGCAACTACTAACCAACCTGTGATTAAACCTCAATCTACCCCGATCAACAATAAGGAAAAGCTCAACCTCAGCCTGAACTTCAACTCAATTTTTATTAATTTATTAGTGAATACAAATAACGCTATTTATACTAAACATAACTTAATAAAAACCTACTTTCCTAAACAAACTAGGCAACTAAGTTTCCATAAATTATTCAAAAATAACTAGACTCCTAACGCTTTAAGGAAAGCGATTTTATTAAAAACTCTTCCTAATTATTCTATCATTATTTTGAAGATCTTGACACATTGCTTTCGCATCAGTTATAAATGCGGTTTATATGGCTTTAGATACTTGACAATTGAGGGAGATGGCAATGTTTGGGAACTAGTAAGCTAAGTTTAGATAGTACAGATGCTGGTTTTGTAGACTCTTGACAAGTCATCTTTGTGTGCTTTACATGAGACAACTAGATTCAGTGTCGCCCATTTAATGTCATTCTATCATTCCTATTTGGTATCATTGCTTACTGAGCGAAACACAGAAATGGAATGTCTAGCCGTCCCAGTTTATTCGATTTCAAAACATTTAATTAACTACGTGGACCGGCATCAATGTTAGTGTGTTGCTTGTTGACATTACGCACGTGAGATACCACAGCTTCAGACTCGCAGAAATGAGTGACGACGATCTTTGATTCTTTTGGAAGTGACGACAATTTTTTATTCTTTCCTGTACATTCTAGTGTATGCCATCAGATTTTTAAAAAGCTTGGAACTTTTGACGGTTTTGTAAATGTCATTTCTTGTGCATGATTTGAATCTCACCCTTGTAAAATAAAATAAAATAGTAGCCATCAAGCTCGCAGGTGTAAATCTCTACTTCCCTGTACATTCTACAGTGCGTCATTTCCTGTGCGTTAGTGGAATCTTTCGTTCTTTATAAAAAGAGATTTGGTTAGTTGCATGTTGCTCATAGTAAATGTTTAACCTGAAGATTATGGCGATCAAGAAAAATATTGAAGATGTGCAAGGAAAAGATAACTATCCTTGTGGGCAGCAGTTGCTTATTCATAATGGGAAGGTATTAAAAGATGAAACAACATTAGCGGACAACAAGGTCTCCGAAGATGGTTTCCTTGTAGTAATGCTCAGTAAGGTAATACTTGCTATTACCTAATTATGTCTAGCCTTTATATCATCTGCATGTCACGTGATATGTTTTTGTTTCTTAAATGTATATGAACAGCAGCAGCAATAATTTTATACTTCCTCCATTCATATTTGAAGTTCCTCTTCCATTTTACACAAAGATTATGAAGCTTAGAAATATAGGGTGCAATATGTAGGTAGGGAGAGATGTTGTGTCAAATCATAATATCCACACTACACAAACAAAAGAGAAAATATTTCAAAGTAGGAAGTTTAAAGATGGACAGCCAAAAAAGGAAAGTAGGAAGTGTAAAAATTGATGAAGGAAATATCGATTTTCCTTTCAAATTTGTGTACAATGAATCAATATTGCTCACTTGAGATTGCTTGCAAAACCTGATAGAGTTTTAGTAGCTAATCACTTGTGGGGGTCGATCTATATGATCATGGTAGATGTATTTAATGTGAATTGACTCGGAGGTCGGAGTTGCCTACTGCGCTAGCGTTCCCTGCATTTATTTCTTGGCCATCTGCCCATCTTAGAAATTTTAGATTCTTTTTACTCAACTTAGAACTTTTTTTGTTATTTATTTTTTCTTTTGCAGAGCAAATCTTCAGGTGCCGGAGGAGCTTCTAGTACTCAGGTAATTTATTATCCATACCTTCTTTAAAGGTTCTTCATTCAAGTTGATTAGTTAGTCACTAACAAAAATATTTATCTATGTCTTATTTCAGCCTGCGCCTACTCCAACGCCAAATCCTGTACCTACAAGCAATGCTAGTGCAGTCTCCCCTCCTGAAGCACAGATGTGATAATCTCTAGCAACATTAGTCTTATTATCCTGTGGCTGATATTTTTATCTGATCCATTTGAGTGTTTATTTGATGCAGGACCTCAAAGGGTGCTACCGGCTCCAATGTCGCAGCTTCCGAGTATGTAAAAGTATTAAATTACCTTTCTAGATTGTATTAGAAATTTTGACTCTGTTTAAAACTTTATGTGCTGAACTGGTAATAAAGCACATGCTTTTGTAAATGAAGCTATGTTGATAGTGATTTCCGTTGAATTTCTGTTGAATTTCTGTTGAGTTTAAGCTTGCACCAGAACTATCAAAATCCACCTCATTTGTCCGTGTGACTGTCCTACACTCCTTTCTAAACTGATTTAGTTATTGTTTGGTTGAGTTCTCTAGGATTCAGATTTTCAGGCTTAAATTTCACCCATATTTTTTAGATATCCACCTGGTCTAGCTGTGTACCCAAGCCTGTTCCATAATTGTACTACCCATTCCCTGGTAACATAATGGTCTTCGAGTTTATAGTTTCTGGATCTCAATATTAGATATGCTGTGTTTCGAAAATCCTGCATTTTTTGTTCCTTTCTCCCCACCATTCCAATTTGCTCTCCTCCTCTTAAATTACGCTTGTTGATTTTACAGTGTACCTTCAGATACATATGGTCAGGCTGCTTCAAATCTAGTTGCCGGTAATAGTATGGAGCAGACCATTCAGCAGCTTTTGGATATGGGTGGTGGCAGTTGGGATAGAGACACAGTTACCCATGCACTAAGGGCGGCTTACAACAACCCTGAGCGGGCTGTAGATTATTTGTATTCTGTACGTCTTTAAGATATATATACAATATTGTGTCTTCTTCTTGTCAGTTGAGCTGGCATTTATATGTATTGCTGTTCGGTACACAGGGTATCCCACAATCAACTGTAGTTGCTGAGCCCGTGGGAATTTCTGCAACTGAGAGTGGTGTAGCTCCTGTACAGGTTTCTGGAGCTCCTAATTCTTCTCCGCTTAATATGTTTCCTCAGGTAGTGAACATGTTTAGTAATTCTGCTCATTTATTTGCCAGTTTAATTATCTTCTATTTTAAAGATGAAATTTTATAGGAGCCTCTATCAGATGCTAGTGATGAAGCCTTTGGATCGCTTGAGTTTCTTAGAAACAATCCCCAGGTTAGAATTTTGTTTCTTCGGCAGATGCTTTATCTATGCTTGCTATCTATCTCAGAGATACTTATGGTTAAAATTATTTCTTTGACGCTTAGTATACATAGACCCGATTAGGTGAGTGAACAGTTTTTTTTTTTTTATATTACTATTAATAACAAATGCTTTTTACTGACGTTGAGGAAAAATTAATTTAGGGTGCCTTACTAAGTTGTAAGTTTCTAAACGAGTACTCCCTCTATCCAATTGTCCAACAATAAGCTTGTAGTTTGTTTTGCTAAAAAGAATAAAAGAAGACGCAAAGAGTATTAAGATTTTGTGGAGTCAGAAATTATAAGGAACTCAACTAACATACAAAATAGAAAAGATTCCAAGTAGGAAATTTATTGATATTGATGGACACCCAAAATGTAAACCAGGAAGTTCATTGATTAACGCACATAGTTACTTAGGGCAATGATTAACCAAGGAATTATTGTAACCCTTTCCCAAGGAGTATAATTATATGGTGGGAGTACGGTTGTACAATAATGATAGTGCAATGGATCCGTCGTCATTTTAGATCGCTTAATTTTTAAAGAAAGATTTTTTTATTATTTGTTTGAATTTTTGAAAGCACTGTTTGATATGTGTTTTTTTGTTTTTGTTTTAATCTTTCAGTTCCAGGCTTTACGCTCCATGGTGCAAACCAACCCACAAATCCTGCAGGTTTTATATGCTTTGGGCTTTTGACAAGATATGCTATTTTCTTCAACGTTGTGTTAAATTGAACTTTTTCTGTGGCCTGTAGCCAATGCTTCAGGAGCTTGGAAAACAAAACCCGCAACTCTTGAGACTAATTCAGGATCACCATGCTGAATTTCTTCAACTCCTTAATGAACCTCTAGATGGTTCTGAAGGGTAATCCCTTCTCAACTTCAATCAAGAATCTGAATTTTGATCTGACTCACTATTACTGGCCCACTGTTTGCTCCTCGTAATTACACCAATTTGCAATAACATATTGACTCTGCAATATATGCCTATTTTTTAGATCCCAAATAGGTTTACCTTTCCAAAGTCCTACTTCATTTGCATCGTCTATTGTATTTCGGTCTCGTGTGCCAATCTCTTTCTTAGTGTTGAAATTTTTTTTTCTTTCTTGATGTGTTTGCAATGTGACGTGATTGTGCTGTAACTCTAGCATCCCCTTGTTTCATCAAGTTTAGTTGTTTTTGGTTTCTGCAGTTCATAATCTGAAATATAATAGCCCTTTACAAGCTATTAATAGCTTACAGAATTGCAAGATAATCCGTCAATTGTTATTATTTTCTCTCTTATTGGCCTCCAATGTCACATTGTCAGTTACTCCATATATATCACATAATATTTTCTTTCACCTTGTAGGGACATTTTTGATCAGGCTGATCAGGATATGCCCCATTCAATAAGTGTCACACAAGAGGAGCAGGAAGCTATTGAGCGGGTATGGATTTACTGGCTTCGCTTTTGTTCTACTTTATAAATCGAGGCAATTAGGCTCGTGAGTCATGACTACGAGGCGCACACACAGCTTATACACACGAGGCGCACCGGTTTTGTGAAAAAAAACAAAAACAAAACAAATTATATTTTCAACATGAAATACTTGTACAGCTAAATTCTTTTTGGATTTTAAAGAGGGTTAGCATGTAAGATTCGGACAATGAGGCAAAGTGAAATGCGGGAATGAAAGAATGAGTAGAAAATAGTACGATGAAGTTTGCTTATCATTGCAAATCTTATTGTGCTCCATGGGTTTTGACTAGTGCTGCACTGATCCTTTAGTTTAAGCATGCTTGAAGGAACAGTATGATAATCTAAGATACTTACGGACTTTGTTTTTCCATCCAGCTTGAGGGAATGGGCTTTGACCGAGCCCTTGTCATTGAGGCATTTTTAGCTTGTGAGCGGAACGAACAGTTGGCCGCTAACTACTTGTTGGAACATGCTGACGATAATGAAGATTAGGTTGGAGGTATTTTGTTCACTGATCACTGATAGTAGGAAGTGTACTTGATTTGGTGTCTTAGTATGGTGTCCTTTAGTTACAAGGACAAAGGGTGACAAAGCTCAGTGGAGCCACTACATTGTTTTGCTGTCTGTGGTACTTTTCTAAATGTCTGTCTTATTCTTGTGTTCTGATACCATTTTAGCGTTCATTGGTTTCTTCGAAGATTAGTTTCGGTTGTGCTACCTTGATTAGGATCCTCCCGTGGTGTAAATTCTTTGAAGTAATGGTTATTTATTATTACAAGGAAATTATTTGTCCCAAAAAATTACTTTGTACTATGCTACTTTATTCTCCATCAGTTCCCTTTCGACTTAGGCTAGAAAGCGGAATGATATGTTGGTGTGTGCTTTCTAATGACGCGATTTTAAGCTTGTGTGCACTTGTAGACACAAGAACGCACAAATTCTTGTAAAAGATGATCGTGCACAATTTTGTGCAACACTATTTTCGTTTACCATCGAAAACTCTATTTGATATGTCATCATCTATTGAAATTTTTATAATTTTATAATCAATGAACTAGAGGGATCAATCATATGATATTTCAGAAGCAAATGCATGTAGAATGGAGGATGTAAAGTACTCCGTAATGTTGTTGGCAGTTAAATTACTTTTACGCCTTTAATTTGACAAATAAGCAGTACCAGTCTACCACAGTCCACACATGGGTTTGTCATGAACAAAATTCTCTTTACTAACAAGCTGGAAATAAAAAGATTTGAATCATTTATTTGAATTATCTGCAACAAAATACTAATAAGGAACCTAGTGCCAAACGAAAGTGGGTCAAATGCTTTGACGGAGTAAAAAAAGAAAGAGCCAAGTATAATGAGGAGCCAAATTGATACGACTTGAATATACTTCGTATAACGCATTCCAGCCCGAACGACACCTTTAAGTGCGACACACATTTAAGTCTTATATTACAAATAGAAAGTTCGTTGCGGATTTGACGAGACTTCTTAGATTTACATGGTTACTACACACAGCCACCATACTGTTCTCAGAAAGCAGTAAAACATGATGGATAATTGTCGATGCATCAAGGTACGAAATCAGAAACGTAAATGATAGCATCACAAGTTAAGAGCTTAAAAATCAGAACTCTCGGTCAGGGAACAGAACGGGAGCAACCAAGGACCATATGTACAGTGCTGCAGTAGCCCATCCAGTAACTATCCTGACCCACACGGATGGCCAGCCGACATCTACCAGCTTCCCGCTCTCCCCAACTGAAGTTGACCATCCCGTCAAAAGCATTGCTGAATACATGCTAGCAAGAGAGAAGATGAGATGGAAGAACGAGTACGAGTATGACACTGGCTTGTTCCTTTCCTTTTCTTCTACCTCATCGACTTTGTCCAGAGGAAGCAACGGCCTTCCACCACCTTCAATTGAGGGGAAAAAAAAAAAAGATTGCAGATAACTAAGGGGGCATATAAACATAGGAATCATTCAAGTTGAAGGTAAACTTAAGTATACTGTGGGGTAGTATACTATACGGTATAAGCTAAATCCCAGGACGAAACAGCACACAAATCCCACGAAACAAAGAACAGGGGTAATAATAGATGATAGCTCATCTTAGGATGACTACATCAAATTCGACGATACTACTTGAGCTACATGCAGGCAGTGTAGGGGGTCCAAGAGTGTGTAGCCATAACTAAGCTAATCTAGATGACCAAATAATGAAAATTGGGTTGAGGATTAAAGCAATCGATTACTGCTCCACAATAAAAGACTGACAGTTTATAAAGTCGCATTTACTTAATGTGTGATATCAAGCACTTGCATATGTACAAAATGCTAAATGTAATAGGCCCATACCTGCACGGGGTGAGCTTGGAGGTGAGAGAAGAGTTGTAGAAGAACCAGCACGAACAGCAGAGTAGACCACGGAGAGCACAGTAGTCAGTAGCCCAAAAGTAAGTGTGGTTGTCGAAACAGCTTGGGAATGCTTATGAAGGCCATTGCATTGAAAATCCCGGGGTTCACTAGCCAATGCACTATAGCACAGGTACATGCAGTAAAATGATATAACTGATGCTGGTAAAATGCTACCATTGATCTGTATTTTCAAAAAGGTTTAAGTGAGTTAAAATATAATAAGATTCCATAAATTTACACACAAGCGTTGTTAGAACATAAAAATAAGAAGAAAAAAAATGGCCAGAGCCACACATGACACATCTCATCATCATTTCACCATAGAATGGCGTTAAATGCTCAAAACAAACAAAAAAAAAAAGAAAGAACCAAAAAGATAAAAGTTCGAGCAAACAGAAGAACAAGCCAATGACCAGCATTCTAGGAGTATTTTCCAGTTCCTGATTTCGTTTAAGAATAATTTTGTAGTGTAGTTTACAATCAATCTTGACCGAAATATTTGCTCAACTAAGGAAATAATGCATTTACGACGCCAACATGAACAAGGAATTAAGGAGAGGGCAGAAATTGTTTTCGACAAAATAGCAGCAGAAGATTCAATACTTACTGCGGGATGTAGAGCCACTATTGCAAAAGCGAATGCAAAAAATAGCGTTGTTACGATGAAAAAGGTGTTGAGTCCACAGTCTTGTCCGGATGGTGTAAAGAAATGGAAGAGGAGAGCCGAAAAGCCAAATGTTCCCACATAACAAACGAGTGAAACAATACACAGAGCCGCATACCTATATCCAAAGAAGATAAAAGAAACATAAGTAAAATCCACAGACCACAGAATTTGTAATAATTATAAATTTTGTGTTACACTATAGAAGTTCGATAAAAATAATAGAAGCATAGTCGTACCAGAACTGCTCATCATATCCCACCCATTTGTCATTCCATCCATGAACAAAATCTAGCAAAAGAACAACTTGAACGAAAAGGAAAAATCCAGCACCAAATTTTGAGGTGGCCTCTGCAACACAGAATCTCATGGGATTAGCTTGGGCATACAAAACAAAACGCACAACACCGACATAACATGCAAAATAAGCTTAGTCACAAATTGAAAGAATAAACAATTTCATGGATCTTAAATGAAATAGAAAGCTTGATTTAATACAAAAACACTATGGTAGCAGCCTATTGCAACCTTTACCAAAGGCTAGGGAAAATGATTACAGGCTGAAGAAACAATATTGAATAACTATGTAAAAAAGCATGATAGAGATAACCACATGGACTACCATGTAAAAAGTCTTCACCCCAATAAAATAGCTCTATCTCAAGTTATCAGCCAGACGACATGCATGAAAATAGTAAACAAGTACGGAGTACTTTCTTTGGCAGGATCTTCAAAAACATTATATAAAAGCAAATTCAATCTTCCATTTCCATTTTCACTGAAGCCAACTTCTGGGAAGGTTTAAAATATGAAGGGAGCAAGCAAAATAGCTCATTAAATTGTGTGTGCTTCTCATATTGCCAAAGAGCAATCGATCAATGTAATTTCATCATTGATCATCCGGAAAGTGGAAACAGTCGCTCAAGAAACACGGATAAGATTGTGTACATCCAACCCTCATACGCAACCATAAGTAGGAGCACACTAGACATAGAACTGTTGGATTGTAGAAATTCAATCATTTTGTCATTACAATTACAATGACATAGACAAATTTAATGAAAGAGACAAATTTTCGGAATATAGTTCAAGAGCTTCGAAACTGAGAAGCAAGAAACAAACATGCAACGGAAGGTTCTTTACAATTCCTCTATTGCAAGTGTAACCAAATAAGATAAAAATTCACAAACATACCATAGAAGCTGATGAGTCCGTTTGGAACAAAGAACATCAGGAGCACAAGGACGCACCAACAGATTACTTTCATCATCCATCCACCATGATGCACACTATCACGAGGATCCTTCTGGTTCTTCACTCCAATCATCATAATAGATAGAATGGTGAAGAACAGGAAATTCCCCAGACTTACTCGCAAAACGGCATCGGTTTGAAACCATTCCTTATCAGGTGTATGCTGAAAATAATTAATCCCTGCAGAAATAGCAGATGAATCAGTTCTCCTGTTAACAAGTTATTGACTTACTACATTTATTTGTAGGTAGGAAGCAAAAGACACCACAAGTAAGTTAAGACAATCTGCATACATATTTTGTATTGGTGATAGCGTATGTGTGTAACAAGCAACAGGCACTACATAAACAAAGAAACTAATCGAATATCAGTATTTGGAAGTATCAATAATGAGTTAATGACCACAGATCTATCCCATCAATCTCTCTCACTTCATCATGGGATTGAAACAATGACATGTGCTCTTCATTTTTATTAATATGTTGTTGTGGATGTTTAATTATTAAGAGAAAAGTGACACTGACAAGTATTCTCACTTAAAGGGAACTGATTCCTCTTTGGCTCTTTGCTATGCCTGTGGCCAGCTCTAGCATAAGTAATTTTAATGTCAAAAAAATAGAACTCGTTTTGTAACATTAGAACCCACATAATTCGAAGGCAATTGACAAGAGGAAGATCATTTGCATGTCAAAAATCAAAACATTCGAATCAAAACCTAAGCTCTATCACCTTAAAACAACACAACACGAAAGCTACAAGTCTACAACTATTCTTAAATTCCGCGATTAACAACAAAAAAATCATCACAAACATTCAATTCTACAACATAAGATCAGAATTCACGAACAAAAGATACTCCCTCCATTTGTTAACCTTTCTACTTTGAAAATTAACTAAACTAATTGTTCTATTTGTACAAAAATATAATTTGATAAACAGGTCGATTTAGACTAACGATTTTGAATGACAACTTGATCAGATCATGTTTGTGTGCTAAGAAAACCGATATTTTACCCAAAATAGAAAGGTAAACAAACGACTGAATCACGAGTACTAATTCTCAACATAAAACTCGAGAATTCGATCAATTTAGAAGCATACAAGGAATCAGATGAGATGGAAAGAGGTCGATTTGGACTAATGATTCTGGATGATAACTTGATAAAATCATATTTGCGTGCTTAAACGACCGACATTCTAAGTTCATTCCCAAATAGAAAGGTAGACAAACGACTGAATCACGAGTAATGATAATAATAATAATAATAATAATAATAATAATAATAATAATAATAATCAATCGACTAAAAACTCGAGAATTCGATGAATTCAGAATCATACAAGGAATCTTCTCGAGCAAGGGAGCAGCAACCTCGCGAAGAATCCAAGCAACGATCAAAGAAAGCGCGAAAAGACCGCAGTAAGCGATACGAGCAGAGCGACGGCTAATTCCGGAGACGACAGTGCGACACGCGTCGCACGCGCAAGCTGCGCAGCATGACGCCAAACACGACGCTGCAAACATCACGTTTTAAGGGTCGAATTCTTCGATAATTCTGCAACGATCACGCAAAATTAATCGAATTGAGCTAATAATTGACGGAATTGAAGAGATTGATTGAAATTTTCTGGGAAATTAGGGTTTGTTACGAGAAAAAGAGGGAAAATTGGGGGAATAAAAAGAAGGGAAGAGTGGGGTTTACCTGATGATGCGATGATTGATGAAGGGAACTAACTTTGGTCTTTATTCTTTGGTGGTGGGCGTATTTGTAGACTCTTTTTTCAATTTTACTCGTTATGGTGTCGTTTATCGGTTAGGACCCGTTCTCTTTGTTTTAGTTGTATGGAGTAGAAAGTATGAAGTAGGAAGTATGGAGGTTTTTTAGGTATTTTAACGAGTATTTGAAAATTTTTGACGTGTTCTAAGATTTATTGGACATTTGTTAAATATAAGATTAAATTAATTAGATTATTTTTTGAAATTTTCGAAAATTTTGTTACGTTTGTTTATAAGTTTCTGAAATTTTTGGAGATTTTATTCGATTTTTTGAAGTGTCTGATAAGTTTAGAAATATAAAATAAAATGATGAGAAGAAGTCTTTATTAATCTATTTTGAAAAATGACGGAAATTAAACCTTTTTTTTTCTTTTTTGTGTAGTTTGATCTATAGGAATTCTCGAGACTATATGAAATTGATCTTGACAAATAATTATTTGATTGGATTATTAATTGGGGATTGGGTTGAAAAATTATAAGACTATAAAGTACGAAATAAACAAGATATCATCACATAAGATAAAAAAAACTCTAACATGAGAAATATAACGATATTAGGTTGTTCGGTGATATTCTGTCATGGCTCAGTGTGCTTATTAAACATGACCTAGTGTCAATGACAAAGTTTAACAAGGCTACCGACCCATGGCTCATGACCCCTATGGATTAGCCCTTATACGATTTGACAACATTAATTTACTCACATGACCCTCCTTTATAAATAACCAATTGATTGATTATGCAACCGTCCACTTATTTTATGTCTAAAAATACCAAATACTCTTGAGTAGTGTACATACGGTGCTAACTTGAGCGTTAGAAGCTCTGCTTTATAGCACACCCAACTTTTAAGAGTTCATCTTACAAGACTACCATCGGCATATGTCTACCAGCAAGGAGATTATATCAAGTTCTCAACTCACTTGCCTAAATTTTCACTCGAACCACATACTATATTTTGAAATTAAAATTAGCACGAATTAAAAACTCTATATCTTAGACGATGTAAAACTTACCATAAACGCATTGAGATGTAGTGTCTATTCATGCGTTACGACGAAAATAATTATTGGTATTATTTTTTTCTAAATTTGTATTATTTTTAAATTACAACTATTTATGTTAAACACAGTCTCTACAAAGTGATAATTTTTTATTCAAGATCGTTATAAGTTTTTTTTTTTTTTTTTTTCTTTCCTTTTTCTTGGCGTATACTCCCTCCCTTCACTTCCAAACTCATCCTCCACTATTCACGGGTTAAAAGTAAATCGATTATTGTCGACAATCAA
>JAUEKU010135759.1:0-12380 GCA_032274805.1 Gypsophila paniculata
TTACGAGAAGATGAAATGTTTCTTGCTTCTGCATTATCGTCAAGTGATGGCCAAGGTCTCTCCAAAGGTTGTGGCTCTTCCATGCAGGAATTGGCACCATTGACTCCTATAGCATCGCAACATGTAAAGCGAAAAAGATTGGACGAAATAGGTATTTTGTCATCTATTTCAGCATTTTTGAAGACTTTAGTATAGACTATGATATCTAGATTTTGAAGTAATTATTAACGTGCACAGTATAAACAATTTGGATCATCTCCATTTCCTTCCATTTCTTCTCGATTTTGTTTGGAGATGATCTAACTGTCAATTGTTTGATGAGGTGTCTAATCTGTTGCAGTTTGCCTCATTTAGAGCTATATCTTACGTCCTAGTGCATAATTTTTATAGTTAGATAACGAAGAGGGTTTTTTCAGGATTGCTTGATAATTCCTTTTATTTATATTTTTTTGTTACGTATTCGGTTTAACGAGCTACATTTGATGCAGTTTCCACTACCAAAAGCAGTTTAATGTCCAGCTCCATGCAAAACCATAGCAAGTAAGTTGATTATCGTATACTTTAAAATTTAACTCATCATATTTATGATTATATTGTACTCTACTTGGTCATAAGTTATGCTCGTATATCATACACCTTCCATTCCTCCCTTTGATTCTATAGGTTGTCGAAGAAGGTAGCTGCCGAAGGAGAGGCAGATGAGGATTCTAATAAGAAACCGAAGAGGCCTTTAAATGCTTTTTTAGTCTTCATGTATGTATCTGTACGCTTTGGCATTGTAATGTTGTTGTCTATAAGGCTCCTGCATAAACTGTTGTCTTTGGTGAATATAGGAAGGAGTTCCGGAAATCGGAGCAGAATCTTGGTGAAGCAAGAACAACCAATGTGAGTATATTGTAGCACTTTAATTGTCGTGTAAGATGTCGTTTTGGATTTAATAGTTTCATGCCATTCCTGCTGACTATCTAACCTCACCCCCACCCAAATTCCACCCATCTGCTCGACCCGGTTTACATGTCTAAAGTTGTGCCTAATATATTTTTTTGTCGTTTTCTGTTTTTGTATTTTCAATAGGCAGCTGGTGCATCAAAATGGATAGCTATGTCTTCCCTTGTGAGTTGCTATACCGAATCACTTACTTCTCAATTCATTGAGTAAACTCTATTGTTGAAACTAAAATTTTACGCGGATTATTCAGGAGAAGGCCCCTTACATTGAAATCGCAGACAAATACAAAGCTGAACGTGCAAAGGAGATAGCAGCATATCGCTGGAAGCTGGTACGCTACTTGTATTATAATTATCCTGCTGTGATCGTTCTCGTGATTTGTGTTGATATGATCAACTCCTACAGGCTGAGTGTGTGAAGGAGGAAGCTCAAATAACTAATGATAACAGTGAGAATGAGGCCATGGACTGAAAAGGAAAAGCCCAAGCTACGATGATCTTAAAGGTGACATTATGCTCTCTTATTTTAGTATTTGCATTGTTTCACAGAAATATGCATCTTTTTCATCACAAAGTACCCTTGCTAAAAGGGACTGACACAAACTGAGATGGTTTAGTCATAGGAATTAACTTGCGTCGTATCATATTAACTTGGTAGCTAGTTGTGTTTCTCAAGTAAATGACGTTTGCCCCAGGCCCGAAGTATATTTACTCGTTCACTTGTGTCAGTGTGTTAGACATCTGAAGATATCTTGCAATTTCGGCTGTTTTTGATTCGCTGGCAGTCTATTTTATGTTTAGATTAGACTGGTAGTTTATGCTACATTGTTCGAAACTAAACATAATGCTGTGAATGTGTAGTGAACTCGATGATTTTGCTGTGTATATAACCTTCCTGCTGTTGCTTGTTTTTCCAAATGATTGCTTAAACTGTAAAGAGTCAAAAGTCTAACGTTTCAAGCGACTTGTAGAATTTCTGGTAATAAAAAACTTTTGACATATCGACAACACCACCAGTGAGTTTATCATTAGTTATCATTCTACTGTATGCTGCAAATCAAATTCACTGACTTTATCCACTGCTCAGAGCGATGATATGCAGCCAGACTTTAGAAGTGCCGTGAAAGCTTCAGTTTTAGGATTTTGGCCAGTGTATCGTAAATCTACTTGGCTGGTTGTGCTGCTTTGGATATTGTAACGAGACACCTATACACTTTTGGATTAATGTTATATAGCTGCAGCCTCTATTGGGTGAACTACTGCGATGGTAACGAGACTGCGGCACACTTTTGTAATAATGTTGTATAGCTGCAGCCTGCATTGGATGTACTGCTCTCATGGCTCATCATGTATATATTTCCAGCATTGTAAGGCAAACATTCACTGGCTAATATATTTTGCTAATTTAACGGCCTTACACAGTTGCACTATCCCAATAGTAAGTTCACCTGGTAGCACTTGTAATTTCAATGCAAAGTATAGCAAGTTCATAACGACAAACCGAGGAGTGGCGGAAGTACAATCCCTATACTGCCATATTTTTGTTAATTCTACAAGTTGCATTGAAATTTTGATACTACACATTTTTCGTATTTTACACTTACATTATGTACAAGTAATCGAGTTGGGATAGTGTCAGGCTCCATTCAAGAATTTACGAAAATAGGCAGTAGATAACTTCAGTGTCGAAAGAGTAAGGAGATGCTCATAGTAAAAGAATCCGCGTCAAAAATAAGAGAGAATGTGGTACTGTTTATTTTCATTCTTGCTTCTCATGATACAAGTACAATGATATATATAGACTAGTATGGAAGCTTCAAGAGACGATAATTAATACGACCTTCTAACTCCTAACCAACACCAACTTAACACATACACTCCTAACCATTACATTCTCCAACAATCCGAGTATAAAATGAGAACTTATATTTAGATCGTCGCTCACTGCAAATTAAGACGTGTGAATGTGTTATCTGATAGTATTCAAATATCTAAAGCATCGCAACAAGATTGTCATAGAGACTGAGGGCTTGATTCCTAATTTCCTTTACATCCTCAAAATGGGACGAGATAAACTTATTTGTCGAATGATGTCTACAATCCGTATAGGTTTGAGTTTCGGTTTTTACGTTTTGCTAGGCATTTTGACTTCAAGCACATCATTCACGGCGTCCTATTGTATTGGAACAATGTCAGACGCAACCTTAATTTTTGACAAGCTGGGTATATATACATAAATACATAAAGAGCCACAATATCAGCACGAACATTATGCCGGCTCACAAAAGATTAGTCTGCTTGCCATAGCAAAAGCGAGACTGTACAAGCAAAACGATTACGTTTCTTAAGCTCCTAAGGAGTCGACTTCCACACTCCTCCAAGTAAGGTTACAGTTCATCACCCTGCGCAGGATACAGTTGGCAAATCAGAAATGGAACATATTATAGAATCATCATGGTTCTAAGTCGAGGCTACCACACCAAAACCCATAAGTATCAAAGATACCCAATGGTCAAAATTTAGCGTGACCAAACCGCGACTAACAAAACAACGATGACTAAGTGGAACTATTGGTGTAAGTCCATGACTTTAGAGATTATAACTTCATATGCCCTAAACAAGCAAACAAAATACAATATAAGGTTATACAGCAATGACATTACATAACCGAACATGCTTACATAGATTCATCACTCTGGTTCGCTACCATTTGTACCTTATAGCCGGAAGGAAGAAATGAAAGACCTAAATACAATATCGTAACGGAGCTACGGCGTTCTTACGTTGGGTGAAAATCTCACACAACACTGGTCGTGATGGAGCATGCTTCTTCGAAATTGCTTTTGTTACGATATTTTCGAACAAGATGCCTTAAGCAGTAATGTATCTCTTGGGCATCATCCATGGAGCATGCTTCTAGATTTATCAACAGAAGATTTTGATTTATGATATAAAAACGATATACTATCGGATTATTGTTCAAACTCTTTTCTTCATTTCTTCTCCTACTCCTCTCGGTAACGATATTCATGTATTAAGGTTCGACTCTTTTTTTAATTACTGTGACAACTTCGTTAGTTCATCTAACAAACAGTAATGACAATGTTTCAAAAATACAAAATACATCAGTAGAAAGTTTTCGCAATTCCAACAACTCTTTTCTCCGAAAAACTTTTCCCAAGCAAACATGCAGACCACAGACAAGGTTCAAAATGCAAGAGACAATACAAAGCATGAAATAGGAGATCCTTTCTAATGAGAGCATTACTTTACCTTAAGATCTTCGTAATTAGTCTGTCCCTTTTCGGTCCACAGAGTGAAATCTTCATCGTTATCATCAAATTGAGACTCATTCGCGCGCTCAGCCTATCAATGTTGACCACATCAACACAAGGCATGAAAAAAGTATAGCTAACAAATTTAATACCCTAATCACGATATTGTTACCCGTTTTCTGTGACATGCTTCCAACTCTTCTTTATATTCAGCCATATTTTTGTCTGACGCTTCAATATATGGTGCCTTGCCCTGAATAATCCACGTAAATTTTAGTTCCAAGAACAGAATTCAACAATCCTATGAATGATAAAATGAGAGATCAAAACAGCAACTCACACGATCAGACATAAATCTCCATATTAATAAACCAAATTCCTATTCAAAAATCCAAAGATAGAAAACAATGACAAAAAAAAAGTAACTATGACTCGGGCAGGACGGTTTGGGCCTTAGGCAACTGATAAATTTGGAAAGACACCATCCTACACACAGATAAGAATTATACAATGATTCTCACATTGATTACTTTACTGGAAATGTTCCGCGGTTTGTATTTCTTCTTGTACGCCTCCCTATACTCACCAAAGGATACAGATTATGCAGGAACCTTAGAGACGAAAACAATACAGCATCAATGCATATTGACACATACATGATGACTTCAAAAGAAATTTTAGGCTTCTTCGGCCTCTTATTAGAATCCTTAGCCGCTTCTTCAACAACTACTTCTTTCAACAACCTGTTGAGTCAAAGGAAAGGTGAGAGGCGTAGAGATATGAGCATTACAAAAAATCAAGTGAACAACAATTTATTTTTACGCATAATTATTACTTTCCGGAGACGACAGTCAACTTACTCGATGTCATTCTGCCTGGAGTTGGAAGGTAATCTGCTTTCTTGAGCTGGCCCTGCATCAAAGGCTGCTAACAACGCGTATAAATAGTAAGAATAAGACAGCTAATTTCTAGCTACAAAAGTATGCGTTGGGCAGTAAAATAGGGTTCTCAATACTCATCTGCGTGCTCTGTAACAGATCAGGCACGATAAATAAGAGTGTAAAATTATAAGAAACACAAGAAGCTGATTTCTTATGGACCTAAAGTAGTCACATAATCACAGTACATCAGAATTTAAAATTGTGCAGGTTCACTCTCATAATTACGCTAGAGAAGAAGGATAATTTGGAAAGAACGAAATCGGTGGAGTCATGGGGCACAGCTACCACATTGTACACATTCAAGCATAATCACTCGATTTTTGTTTTCTTAACTTTGTTCTCAATACAAAATCAAAGAGTTCTAGCATTAAAGGTTGAAGTTACCTATTTCATCTAATCTTCTTCTCTTTACATCAGGCGTCATTGGTGCCAACTTAACCACAGAAGAACCATGGCGTTTAGAGGAACTTTGACCATCACTTGACGAGAATGCAGAAGCAAGAAATTGCTCATCTTCCGGTAAAACCTCGATGTTTTCACTTGTAAGAAGATAATGAATTGAGTGATCTTCAAAGTCATACACAAAGCCAAGCTGGATCAGATTCCGAAGGTCATGACGAACAATTTCACTTTCTAGCGGTAGCAATCCCTTTGCTATTTCAACAGCGAAGCAGTTCACAATCTCGACACTGGCTTTGTGATTTTCGGAAAATGACCTGTCAATAAACAGCTTTTGAGATATTCTGTCCCAGTGAACCAATTTTTTCACTTCCCGGTGGATGCATCTATCATCAGCCAAATGCAATTGATAAGAAACTTGTTCACTCTCATTGTTCTCAAAAACCAAGAGGTTCAGTAATGACCGTGCAGCATTATATCGATCTTTTTGGGCCATGTGAATCTTGCAGGCTAAAAAGCCCAAGATTATTTCAATGAGACCTTTGACGATGAGCTTCTTTTTTAGATCAGCTTTCTCAGATTGACCCATTGATTGCTGAAATGTGATACTGCATTCCACACTCTTGGAAAGTTTCCTTACACCAAGAGCATCGTAGACAGCAGACAGTTTCCGTGGGTTGACAACCGAAAACATTCTGCTTTTAGGCAACCAAACAAACGAAGGAGAATCTTCACCATTCATAAATATGTTTTTCAGCCACAGATCATCTGGGAAAACCACACATTCTTTGTTTACAAGAAGATTGCCTCCTTCTGACGACATGGTCGGCACTTTAACCAAATTCCTTAGAGCATCCTCAATCTCCGTATTCCAATTCTTAAGAATATACGTCCAAAAGAAGCAACACTCAGAATCCGAAATTTTATGCCCCTCCTTCGACTCCCACAAGTTCCAAAGTTGCAAGTAGTGACTGGTTGAAGGCGACTCAAGTACTCCAAAGGCCGAGTTGAAGAATGGTAGCAAGTCAATCTCATAAAAGGTATCAAGCGAAAATAATAGCGGAGCAAAATGACGAGCTTTGTCCTTGATAACACAAAGGCTAGAGTCCACCCATTTCCCGTTGCTGAATGAATCATCTACAGAAATCCAGATCTTCCAATCACCTTTCACCTGTGGTTCGGGTTTCCATTGGAACTCCTTGAGAAATAAATAAATCCGCTTAATTGGAGGAGTTGCATTCAGATGTTGAAGAGAGAGGGATAGAGCAGAGCAAACCTCCATGGGATCAAACTTCACACCTAGCGCCTTAAGTTCATCGAGATAAGTAGACATATCGATCCCATAATATTTATCATCGAGAAATGGAGCATCTGTGGGATCTAGTATATCTCTCCAATCACCATGGAAAAAGAATGATTCCTCTGGCAATCTAAATCCGTAACTAGTCTTAAGGAGCTCACTTTTCTTCAAGTTTTCAACAAAAGTCTTGATACACGGACCATCACCAGTATCAGCCATTATTTCCTTCAAACAACACAGAAGGGAAAGAGTGCCTTCAGCTGTTAAAAGCTCTTTGTCAATTGGCCTGCGCAGCCCTACGGCAACCAGTGTCGCACCATCTTTCAAGCTGCTTAATACACCCATCAACTTTAGTTCATCTCTAAGGGCATATATTTCAATTCCGTAATAAGAATCATCGATCAATGGAAGATCCACAAATTGCGAGATTGATGCCCACTTCGAATTGAAAAGTATTGATTCTTTAGGTCTCGTGAAACCATGACGAGTCTTCACAATATTCTCCTCACTCAACAATAGACACATACAGTCTAATTCAATGGGCATGGATTTCTTCATCTTTTCAATGCAATGGAGCAGGGAAATCAACTGACGGGAAGCCTCACCACGAGATTTCAAAGAAAACAAATGCATCTTGAATTGGTTAACGACTTCCTTTAATACATTGACAGACTCAACAGCTACTCCAAGTTGTTTGAGTTCATCTTTATAGAGTCTAATTTCATTTCCGTAGAAATTTTCATCTATCCATGAAACATTAGCAAGAGTTTGAAGAGAAGCCCATATTGGTTCGTACAGGACTGCAGCCGAGGGGCAACTGAATCCAGTGCTTGTTTTCAACCAAGGATACCCACGTAGCTTCTCGGTAAAGAATGTATCTGGAGACTTCAAGTTTCTATAGCATTTAAGCAGTAAGAAACCACAATGGGATGTCAGCGATAAGGGATTCTCTGGGAAAAAAAGGTCTTTTGTTGCTAGTGAATACAGTTCTACTTCAGATTTGAGCCCAAGTACCTTAAGTTCATCGAGAAACAAGGCAAGTTTTTCGCCATAGAACTTTGTATCAATAACATGCAAACGAGTCATTATTACTGCTGCTTTAGCTTCCGAGTCTGATGGCAGGAATATGGATTCTCTTGGAGAAGCATGTCCATTGAAAGTCTTTAGCCATCTTCCGACACTCATAGCATTTACCCACTGCTCCTCTAGCAACTGCCTAGCCTTCAAAAAGCCAATGAACAGAAGAAGTGAAAATGCAGTAGCTCTGTTCATCGGGGAAGAAGATAGAAGCTTGAAATGGTCCATGACGATTTCCTTCACACCATTTACACCACATCGAACACCAAGAAACTGCAGTTCATCAGTGTATAAACCAATCCTTTCACCGTAGAATTTTTCATCCAAAATTGAGAAACCAACTAGACCATTCTCCACTATTTGAAGCATCGCCTTTCCGGTTTCATTTGGAATGGTGCAGTTACTTGGACAGTCTGCACCAGAAGTAGTCTTCACCCATCTCCCAGAGCGAATACTGTCTACGAAACTTTCAGGTAAATAAGAGCCCCTGGTTCTTTGAAACCTGATCCAGTCGAGCAGCAAGAAGGCCTGCTCACTTGTCATTAGATACGAAGCTACCTCCAACGACATGTCGGGAGGATTCAACTCTGGCAGGTCCTGAGCTCCCGCATGAGCTGCCAGAAAGTTAAGAAGTACATCATCAGGGGTATGTTCACCGGCTAATTCACTGGATGCAGCATAAGCCTTCCCTATGTCAATGTAGTTCGCTAGTACAAAAGGATTACTTGGTCCAACTAATTCCACCCACTTACTTCCTGAAGCAGGAACAAGTGTTTGAGTTCTGTTTAATCTGACACATCCAGAGCCATCAATAAGAGGCATGCACTGTATGATCGAAGAAACCTCTGTATCCGTCAGGAATTTCTTACAATGAGAATGATAAAGGAAGTGAGCGAAATTAATTGCAGTCTGTGAATCCACACCTCCAAGTGATAAATACACACGCAGTTGATTGCTATAGTCAAAAGCTGAGCAAGGTTTAAGCCCACAATGAAATGAAAGCCGTCTAACATAGCCACTATCCTTCGAGTACTTTGTAAGAGCAACCTGAGCAGATTTTGGTAAAAAGTATATCTTATTGGGACACCTAAAGCGAAGATTGCAGTCATGCAGCCACGCATGCAATTCCGATTGGGTAGCAAACTGGATCTGAGGACCCTCAGTGGTTTTGGCAAGAGGGCGCAATGCTACATTACCCAACTCGTTTGAGAACTTGAGAAGAGGGAGTTTACGAGTATCAGAATGTTTCAGATTACGAATAACAAAGACAAGAAGATCTATGTACCTCTTATCTGAAGCTTGCCTAACTAGATCACAGGCAGCGAAGCATTCTTTGTACCAATCATCTCGGTTACGAACAGAAAGGAAATCCAGACTGGGTTTATACTTATCTTCATCTAAAGAAGAATGCACCGGTAAATATTTCATAGAAGAAATGCCGACCAAAGAAACCCCTGATTTCTTCATTTTGAAAAGAATATCTCGAAAACGTGGGAGGATTCTCACCCCATTAACCGGTTTGCGAAAAATCGTCTCATTGTTGAAGGTTTCACAAGGAATAATTGCGGAGCCAACCAACATCTCCCGGATCGTTTCTCTGACTTTATTGAGTTTAGGGAACGGAGAGGCTTGAGATGGCAGAAACTCAAAGGCCTGTGCAGCTGAAAATACCGAAGAACCTTCTTTGACACATGATGTGAAGGCATTGACAAATGCTTGAGCCACACAACCCAGAATTCCTTGATTCCACTTGCTATCAAACAAGATCGTCTCTCTAGAAGATGCAAGGATGAAATCAGACTGAATAACAAAAGGAAAATTTGTTACCATAGAAGTAGGGAGGAAAGCAAATACACCGACTGAAGAGGTTCCACGCTTGAGCCTATTGCCAAATGGAAAAGCGAGTGACACAATCCATTTTTCGACATGTGCTCTTCCACCAACGACGGCTTCAGGCCTCACTGAAAATGATTGCCTCCATATGTAGTACTGGCATTTCTCCTCGGGACTGTCAGGCTTATCCTTCACAGATAGATGAACCACCCGCGAGTCAGCATCTTTATCTCTAGATACAACAAGATTGGTTTCATTGACTATTGATATTGCAGTCAGACTGCCATCGTCCTTTGAGGTACTACTGTCTGTATGTACATATAACCTTTTTAACTTGTTTAGAAATAGAAGCAACTCTGGATGAAGCGACGACAATTCTTCCTTCACCGACTTGACTTTGTCATTCTTTAGTGGAAGAACGATTATCGTTGTGGGTAAGTTCTCTGATCCATAAACATCCTGTATTTTTGAGATAAAGGACGCATCAGAAATCCACTCAGGTACTATGTACCCAATAGCGCAATCCTTGTCGGGTTCTTCATTAAACTTGACTTTGTAACCATTGCTAATGATGTGAGGTTGTTTACTCACTAAGAATACACTCTTGAACCCAATTCCTGCAGTCAATGCAAACAAACTCGTATCAAACCCTTTGTGTGCACAACAGACATGAATTATATAAGACAGGATTATGAACAGCTAGTTTAATGAAGATGCACTTAACTACTTAACACAGACACACGATCAACCCGAGGTACGCTGAAAGAAATCATTATCATTGACAATATGCTAAATGAAATTCCCTATACTATTTATATAGTCTCGGTTAGGGTAAAAAAAACCATTGATTGTACTCGGCTTAGCTTAGCCTTTTAATTGAAATGATTAATTCACATGGTATCATAACCTCAATGGCCTTGAGCTACTAAATTCAGATCCTAGTGTCTTATACTCTTATCCTTGCAATTAATATCAAAGAAGAAGGTATTAGTGGGCTATATATTACCCACTCTTCAAGTAGAAGGGTATTTACGTGCGAAGTCATAGCTATAAGACCATTGAATCGGCCTCAATCAAAACTTCATAAGTGACATTATGTGAATAAACCATCTTAACGAATGTGAATGGTTAATAACTTGAGGCTCAAGCAATGAATTTCATACCTTAATAGTCCCTACTTGACTTTGGTTCTTACATGATGTTAAACTTTGACAATTGATTTCTCTAAATTTAAGTAGACGTACAAATAAAATTTTGACGTGTATGACACATCAAAACTACCATTTTTCATATTATATGACATCATTTTACCCGAGAGCCGGTGGAAATCCTAGAAATAGAGTTACAACCCTACAAGACAGGGGAGCAATTAACAAACATTTTCACAAAGATCACTTTCAACAGACAAATTCATCAAGTTCAGACAGCAGCACGGAGTTCAAGATTTCAAATTAGGAGGGGTGTTGAAATAATCTAAAAAAGATCATAGAACCAGTGTAGTTCGAGAGCTCTAATATGAAGCTTATATCTCGGGTCTCACCACTCTCTCCCTATAATAGTATTAATGTAATAATTCGATGAAACACAAGTAAAATATCTATATTTGGAAATTTCGGGTTTGCCAAACATCCGCTGTCAAAATATCTGTATTAACTTGAACTATTGCGGTTCTCAAATGAGAAAAAATGAGATCAAATAATCACCTTTTTCCCCAATAAAGCCTTGGCCTTTGGTCCCTTTCTTCGTGGATCGACCCACACTACAAATGGACGCCATGTTTTCAGATGAAAAACCCACCTCATTGTTGAAAATAAGGAGTGTTTCTGTCGCATCAGAGCCGGTTATATCCTGGGCCGTCAGTACAAATTCAAGGGTAGGTTCGACATCTTCAGGATACTGGTTATCCTCCGCATTCTTGCAAACACGAAAACACAACCATGAGTTATTATGCTCTGAGACCGTTATACGTACGCTTGATAGTTTGTAACTAAAAAAGCTGATATTTGTTAGAGAGTAAAAGCGATCTTAAGGTGATGGTTGGAGTCCCAATATCGCTTTTATACTCTCTAACACGCCCCCTGAAATGAATTCCCTTTGGGCTTGAAGTGTGGATGCAACTACGACTTTCTCATACCCGCCTACCCGGTGCTTAGATAGCCCCTCAAGGAAGGCCCGTAGTTGCATCCAAATTTTCCCATAGTAGAATATTATATATATATATATATTTGACAGATGTTTGCATTTGGCGGTGGTTTTAAAGATTATGATTATACACGGCGTGAGTTTTGAAAAAAAAATTATATTAGACGAGAATTATCATATTTTCCCTTAGAATAATAGTGATATCTTTTACCTACAAGATATTCATCGTACGCGTAACATTTGACAATTTTACCCTTTTAACAATTTTACATACCAAACATTTTTCTCTCTTTCTCACCAACCCCAAAGGCCAAACCACCTCCACCTCCACCTTCACATCACCCCCAACGACAGCCTACCACACCGGCGATCCACCACACTGACCGCCCAACTAGTCGGAAACTCTACACTCTTGACAACCACCATTCCAACCACTGCCCTCTCCCTAATTAAGCCACAAAAGAAA
>JAUEKU010135869.1:0-12379 GCA_032274805.1 Gypsophila paniculata
AATTAGATTTAAGCGAGGGGACGAAGAAGGTGGATGAGGAGGATGACAGTGTTGACAACGGCTGTGGCCATAGTATTGACGAGACGACGAATAAAAAATAATGGTGGTTTAGAGATAGTCGCTGTACTATATGTATTTTTTTAAAGATTCTGGCCTACTTATTGGCGTGGTCTGTTGATTGGGGTTGGAAGTCGCTGTTCCGGACAACAACTTCTTTGATTTCTGTCTAAGTCGCTCTTTTGGATAGCGACTTATACCGTTAATTTGAAAAAAAAATATCGGGTGATGTGGGATCATTGGTTGACATAAGTTTCATTTGAGGTGTATTTAAGTCTTTTTTTTAAAACGGGAGCCACTGAAGGAAAAAATCCGTATTTCACGTTTGGCTTTCAATATGATTGCAGGCTTGCAACATCAATTTTTATTTTTTAAAAAAGAACGTTGTCATTGTGACTAAAAAAATAAATTCATTATTTAATTCTTCATTTACCACTACAAAAATGTTTTATACAGGGTATGAATTAGTTAAATGATTGTCTGCAACTAATAATTATATACAAATAAAAGTATAACTTAAACATATGGATACGATTTTTAATTTAACGTCGCTATCTAAATATGCATCCAACTAAAAAAAATCGTGCATTTGCACGGGTACTAAACTAGTTAGTGACTAAACATGATCTTGAATCGAATTTTTATCCATCATAATAAAATAATTAAGTTTTGAAATTGAATGATTTAATCAACAACTAGTTTATTTTTATTCCAAATTAGTTAGGGCTAGTTTAAATTTGTTAGAAAAAAAATTAAAATAAAAATTTATTCTAAATTGAATCTCTTTCTTTTCTTTTCTTTTTTTTTTTTTTAAAGAATAACTTCAGAAAAAAAAAATATTAAATAACAATTGAACAAGCTTAAATTAGGGCGAACACATGTAACAAGTGTAATATTGTAATCGTATATGGATACTTAATTCGTATTTAACAACGGATAGTACAATATATCGCCGCAAAATCTTAAACATCTTCACAAAATTTTCCTTTTTGCCCATAGTTTTTTTTTTTTAAATTGAAATTTTGATTAAATAAGGTTATCAAATATTCAAAAAAAATTTCGAAAAAATTATTTCTTATGCCGACTTCGATTTGAGGGACTATAACAATAATAAAGTTGATAAAGATTAATTAGAGGGCAAATTGGGAAAATCCCACAAAATATGCGGCGATTTTTAACTTTTTACGACAATATATTATACTCCCTCCAATCCAATCCAATCTTCCCATTTACTTTAGGGAAATTTAACACCAATAATCCAAACTATCGGTGGTCTTCCATAAATAATCCAAAGTAGGTTTAATCCCGCAATAAACCAAACTATGACAATACCCTTCCCTAAATAGACCGACACTAATTTTTACCGGAGGATGACCTGTAATACCTGGTTTCAACTTCTTCCTCCCCTCTACAATAGAACATCACCATTAATAACAACCTCACATCTACTCCCTAAAAAATCCATGAAACCGATTCTTCTTTCTTCTCTTTGACTTCAACGTACATCACCACCAAGAACCTCATCGTCATCCACCGAGCACCATCCAAACCAGTCACCGTGCAACACCACCGGCCGCTACAACTGTTTCACCACCGTCGACCACCGGCCACTACCACCACCTTCCTCATCGACCACCTGTCATGTGCACTAGCACTCTACACCCATGCACCACCGTTTGTTGCCCTAATTTTCGACCCTCATAAACCCAAACCCTAAAATTTGGGGATTTTTTGAATTTCAGTCACTTCAATTATAATTTGTGGGTGAACTGGTGTGTGAGAACACAATTTGATAATCAACTATGCTACTTTAAGGGTATTGATGGTGGGGTTGATAGGGGTTCGAATTTTTTTGGTAATTTTATCGAGCATTGCTTCTTTATCGTTTTAGACATCGAAGCAACGACTACACAAATCGAAGATTGAAGGAATGTCAATACGTCGTTCTCCTTATTCCAGCCAAAATATATTATGTATACATAATATTTGCTATCTAAATATACAATATCATGATCTTATAATTAGGCAACAATATTGCTTGGAATATACAATAATAAGATTTATTTTTATAATCTATTAGATGGAGGTTTCAACAATGAATCTGCCATTATTGCAAGATTCTTTATTTTATAATTTTTGGAGGATTTCGGGCTGTGTTTTTTTTGGTTTTGTTGGAAGAGTTTTTTTTGGTAATTTATTTGTTAGTTGGAGAAGATGGAGTTAGATAAGTGTGACCTATTAAACAGGTAGCAGGTTGAGCAGTCTATTTAGATAAGGGTGTTGTCATAATTCGGTTTATTACGGGATTAAATATAGTTTGGATTATTTATGAAAGACCACCAATAGTTTGGATTATTGGTGTTAAATTTCCTATAATTTATATTTATTAAATATTATTTTCTTAATTTTCTTAATAAACTTTGTATATAATAAGAGTTTTTTATTACTTATAATACTAGTTTTGGTGCCCGGTCACACCCGGGCCACTTGAGCATACCAAAAAAAATATTATTGATTATAATTAATTTATACGGAAAACATGGGAATAGCATCAGGTACAACCACCCTTTTTAGGTACAACCGGTTGTACCAATCACTTTTAAGTACAATCGGCCATATTGTAACACACTTTCTGTATTATTGTAACACTATTCTAACTCCAGCTTCTTCGTTATTTGTAACACGACTTGTGCATTATTGTAACACAGCTTCGTCAGTTTGATTTTCTGTGTTATAATATTGAAGAAGGCGTGTTACAACATTATTTTTGAAAAATATTTTTGTGTTACAATATTGGAGAAGGTGTGTTACAATAATATTTTCGAAAAATCATATAAAATCTAGGCCGCTGATTTTTTTTATTTGATCAAATCGAATGGTCCACAATCGTAGGACGGCCTTACGAATTTTGGTGGTTGAACCGGATGCTCACCGGGAAAATATGATAATAAATACAAAATTTAAATTATATTTAAATTATACAAAATAAAAATTTTATGAATAATATATCACTTATAATAAATACATATCGAGTATAAAATGATGTAAACAAAGTTAATCTTTGAGATTTATGGAATGTTAAATATATTATATTTATTGTTATTAAATGAGTATTATTTTTTTGATATTGTTTTTAAAATTTCTTTATTAGATTTTAAATAGAATAAGAGGTTTAAATTTTTTTGAATTATTGAAATGTTAGATATGTTATATTTATTATTAAATATTATTTTTTGATTAATTTGTAGAGATTTTTATTACTTATTCATCAAATATTATTTTAAAATTTATATAATTTTCTTAATTATATTTTTAATAGTAAAAGAGGTTTGAAATTTATGGAATATTAGATATATTATATTGATTATTATTTTTAAAATAATATTTTTTGATTATTTTTTAATTTCCTTAATTAGTTTTGTATAGGAGTAATATAAGATATTATTTTGTGATTATTTTTTTAATTTTACTAATTTGATTTTGTAAAGGAATGGAGTTTTGAAATTATGGAATGTGATATAATTTATATTCCTATTAAATATTTTTTTAATTTCCTTAATTAAACTTTGTATTCCCTCATTCAACTCCAACTTGTGCAATACACTATTTGTCATTATTCGGTCAACTACGGAATCTTTGAAATTCCTTGCAATTTACACAAGAAAATATAGTCATTCGAGATCTTGTTTGATCCGTCTTTATGAGTACAATAATAATATCAAATTTTTATAATTTTTAATAATGTAAAACTGTAGATATTGTCGTCCCAACATTTGTCTTGGCAAACGTGAAAATAGTCAATGCACAAGTTGGAGTTGAATGAAGGGAGTATATGATAAGAGGTTTTTATTTCTTATAAGGATTTTAAAATTTCGTATTGTGCCTTGATTTCGGAATTATATAGATAGTATAGATAAAGATTTAAATATCTTATTGTCCCTTGGTTTTCGGATTATAGAGCTAGTATAAATAGATATTTTTTTTCTATCTCGTTTATTTATTTATCTTTCTATTTTGAAAATTAATCATTTTATCTATATGAAGTATGATTTATTCCACAAAAATTAATGAGGGAGGAGGAAGGAATTTAAATAAATGATAATGTAGAGGGAGTTTAAAGCAAGCAATCAATTTACATACAATTTGTATCTATATCTATATAACATATAAAAAAGTAATCATTGAGCTTTTGTTAAGTGTTGTATTTTGTATTGCATATTAGTATGAAATCTAAGTTTTTTTGCCTACTATTTAGTCAAATAACATCTATTTATTGCATGAAATAATGGGTATTAAGTTATCACGTTATTCAACTTTTCAACTTCTTTTTGCAAATGTTGAGATAATCTATTTTCTTTTTATAATTCAACTAGTTTTATTACCCGTGCAATGCACAGAATGTTTATATTTTTTGTTTTATGGATTTACTTGATTTTTTCATATTTTTTTCTTATTCATACCTTTAGTTTAAATTTATTTTTGGAAAATAATATATTAATAGTTTACATTTATTCATAAGATGAGTATTGATAGAAAAATTTCTTTGGAAGGCATCATAAAGTAGGGTGTTCATTAATGGTTCGATGCATCGAACCGTTAATTTTTACGGTTCATATAAGGTTCGGTTCGATCAAAAGTCAAACCTAAACCGAACCATTAAGAACAATTCTTTTCGGTTTGATTCACCATATTAATGGTTCGGTTTTGTGGTTAACCGCGAATCGTAAATTTTGATAAATTAAAACTTTATCTCTTATGTTAAATTTTAGCGTTTTATCAAAACTTTCACCTTTTATGATACTCATTTTTAAAACTCCCACCTTATGTATTTTTTTTTTCAAAACGCGGACCTTATATAAACAAAATTTTTAAAACACCGCCTAATTAAAATTTCCGTTTTGTTATTGAGCTTCATAAATCAAAATTGTCCTCGCTTATATCAAGTTTGGGATTCAAAATCGTAAATAAAAATTAAGCGAATGAGTATACTGTACCACAATAAAAGCATCAATGAAGGGTAAAATGGTATTAAAAGAAAGAAATTAACGGTGTTTTTCTAAACTTACAGTATTATGTGGTGCTATTAAAAATTGTATTCAAAGAAGGTTAGAATTTTAAAAAAATTACATGAGAGTTTTGAAAATGAGTATTTTAAACGATGGGAATTTTGAAAAAATCTTAAATTTTAGTTTTAGAATATCATTTAAGATAATAATAGTTAAATTAAATTGAATAAAGATTATATTAAGTTTAAATTAATTATTGTTTCATTTTTAAATAAATTTAAATGAAAATAAAAGTTTATTTTATTAAAAATATGAGATAATATTAAAATGGTTCGGTTAAACTGAACCGTTAAATCGTGTGATTTTTGGTTTTTTCGGTTCGGTTCGATGGTTCGATTTATTTTGCACACCTCTATCATAAAGTATCATAAAAATCACACTAAAAAATTATCAATAAAAACTTATTAAACGACTAATTTTCATCAATCGTGAGAAATTAAATAGTGAATTGTAAACATAAAAAAAAAATTAATTTCTTGAAAATTATGCAATTTGGACCTGTATATAAAATTTATCTCATGTAAACATGTAAAATAATTATTCAATGTTATAGATGCAAGATTCCAAAATATTTGAGAAAATAAGATACATGAACTTTAAACAAAATACTTTATACTATTCTAAATGTGATTAAAATTTTCAAAATGGTTCATACTTTTAAATAGGAAATATTTTAATATTTCACTATTAGATTAAACACATCTTGTTTGTACTTAAAAATTTATGTAAATAAAAAGAGTACAATATGTTTGGATGTAAAAAAAATTTTTATCATTTTTTTATTTTTTTGTTTTTTTTTTTTTTTTTTTTTTTTTTTTTTTTTTTTTTTTTTACATTTCTAATGTACTATTAAATTGTTGGGTATGAAATTAAAATAAGTTTAAAAATTCTCTATATATATATCTACAATTCATTTAGATTTTTTAAATTATAATAGTTTATTCTATTTAAGCATTACAATAGATGTCAAGTAAAGTGACACTTGTAAATCAGTAAACTTCTCAATTTGACATGTGATGTAAAAGAAGAGTTCAAGATGACTTTTTCATATTTGTATAAAAGATGTGAACTAAATTAAAGTAAGTAATTGTTCTCAATAAGTACTCTCTAATTTATATGCAAACTATTGGTTTACAAAATTACATATATATTTTTCATAATCGTTAAACATAATAAGGTTTTGCATAATTGTCTTATTGTCCATTAGTTAACTTAATTCGACAATTCTTATTACCTCGTTTATTTTTATCGAATTAAACCCATTTTATTACATATTTGATATAAAATTGTGCAATTATTTGGATTAAAGGAATAATAATGAAATTTAATAATTTTTTTTTAATGCAAACTCAAAGAATTTAATTGCTTAATCAAAGTAAATGTTGTCTTTCTATAACTTGTAAAAATAAAATAAAAATTTATTAATTTAATAGAATAATTAATTTTATGTCCCTACAATACACATGTTTTCATGACTATATATTTTTATAACTATTTTCTGTTAAAAATGTTGTATGAAGAAATATCCTTTACTCATAGGGTTAAACCAATTGATTTGAAAATAACTTTATAGAGAGCAAAAAACTAATAAATATACATGCACATGAGTTTATCATTTCAAAAATTCTAAGGAAATATGAGAATAAATAATCAAGTGTTTTTAGTATTAGATTTCCCAATTAAATATAATATAATATTCTAATTATTAAGTATAGTTCTTTTTTTTTTTTTTTTATAGAAATGTAAGTATATTAATCCAAGCAAAACCCGTACAACTTAGTTCAGTACATCACCTACGACAATCACTAATTACAATTATAAAAGTCCTCTAGAATTAAGCCACTCACTATCAAGTATACCAATGCCCTCTATACAATTCCCTATCTTGAGCTTAAGTTCCTTTTTAATTCTATTCTCTATCACTCGAGGATGTTGTAGTGTGTGTGTAAGACGACATTCATTCCTGGATCTCCAAATGTGATAGCACAATGCGATTGTCCCCATAATTACCACCTGCCTTTGTAATTGAGACCCCCTTCGAAGCCTCTTGATTCCCTCCCAATGTTGCACATCAGGAATGTCCCTCCCAAGCCACTGTTGCACCCTGTCCCTACACTAATTACTGAAGGTGCACTAAAAGAAGAGATGGACAGCAGACTCATCCTCCACAGCACACAGTGGATAGTTGATTTCAGAGCAAATCCCAAACCGTGCCAATCTATCTCTTATTGCTAGTCTTCCTTGCACAGCCAACCAGCCATTGAATCCATGTTTAGGAATATTGTATCTACACCATATGATTTGCCTCCAAGGCACCTGCTGCTGCTGCTCCACGAGCCATTTATATCCACTGTGAATTGTGTATCCTTCCCCATTATGTATCCAGTCATTCCCAGAATATCTAGCTTGCATTCGATCTCTAGTATGACAAATCTTTCTCCAACTCCAGCTAACATCAATCCCAGGCCTATACTCCCACCAATTCTGCCCTTTTAAGTATACAGCATCAATCCACTTGATCCATAGATGATCAGCTTTCTGAGCAAGCCACCATGTAAACTTCCCATTTGCAGCTCTATTCCAAGTTCTAGCATGGATTATCCCCAGTCCACCACACTCCTTAGGAGAGCATGCTTTGTCCCAAGCAACAGGGGGCACCTTGCTGTACACAGCCTCAGCTGACCAGAGGTAGTTCCTACAAACTGCCTCAATTTTCCTGATGACTTTGTTGGGGATTATAAATATAGCAGCCCAATAAGAATGTAAAGTATTCAACACAGCATTGACCATAGTAAGTCTCCCTGCATAAGAGAGCTTCCTACTTCCCATCCCCCTTATTCTGCTAACAATTTTCTCCACAAGTACATTACAGTCCATGACACTCAGCCTCTTAGAAGAGATAGGAACACCAAGGTACTTGAATGGGAGGGTACCCTCTTGGAATCCAGAACAATTTAGAAACCAATGCTTATCAACATTAGACATACCACTGAAATAACAGGCAGATTTAGAGTTGTTCATCTGTAGGCCTGAAGCCTCAGAGAAAGCCAAAAAACCACTAACCATTAACTCCATTGACTTCCTTTGTCCTTTGCAAAACATGACCAGATCATCAGCAAAACAGAGATGATTCAATGCCATCACCTTACACATTGGGTGGAATCTAAATTCAGATTGAACTGCTACCCCTTTTAAGATCCTACTCAAATACTCCACACACAATGTAAATAACAGAGGGGAAAGAGGATCTCCTTGTCTTAGCCCTCTCTTCTCCTTAAAAAAACCCAAACATATGCCCATTTACCATCAAAGAATAATAGGGGGAAGAAACACACACCATAATCAAATGTATAAATTTAGCAGGGAACCTCATTTCTCTCAACATCTCATCTAGGAAACTCCATTCAACTGAGTCATAAGCTTTCTTAAGATCCACTTTCATCAAGCATCTAGGTGAAATAGATTTCCTATTATATCTCCTCACTATATCCTGACATATTAAAACATTCTCCAAAATTGACCTTCCTTTCACAAAAGCACTTTGGTTCAAACTGAGGAGGTCAGGTAACACACACCCCAGTCTATTACACAAAAGCTTGGCTATGCATTTGTAAAGGACATTGCAGCAAGCAATGGGTCGAAACTCTAATACAGAAACAGGCTGAGCTACTTTAGGAATAAGAGTAATGACAGTAGCATTAAGCTGAGACAAGAGTTTACCAGTGGTGAAGAAGTCCTGTATAGCCTCAATTACATCCTTCCCCACAACAGGCCAAGCTTTTTTAAAAAATCCACTAGAGTAGCCATCATGCCCAGGAGCTTTGCAATCAGGTATACTAAACAGCGCCTTTTGTATTTCCTGACCAGAGACAGGAGCCAACAATTTCTCCCTCTGCTCAGGAGTAACAGTCCTTCCACTTCTAACAACCCCCTATTCACCTTTTTAGTGACATTGGATGAGCCTAGTAGACTCTTGTAATAATTCAAGAAAGCACCTTCAATAGCCTCAGGGTCAGTCTGAAGCACACCTTCACAGTCCTGAATTTGCAGCACCTTATTGTGAGCCCTCCTAGCCCTTAGACAGCTATGGAAGTATGCTGTATTTGAGTCCCCTTCTCTAATCCATTCCACTTTTATTTTTTGTTGTAAGTATGGCCACTTAGCCTTCATACTCAACTTACAAGACTCCAGGGCTTGCCTCTCCAGATCAATCAGTCCAACATTAAGTGAGTCAGCATCCAATTGTACTTGCAACACCATTAGCAGCTGCTGGTCAACAGAAGCTTGTTGCTCAATATCTGAGAATCCATTCTTATGCAATTCCTTGAGGGGCTTCTTCAATACTTTCAATTTTGAGACCACTCTAAACATCTAGCATCCTTCATACCACTTATTCCACTGACCAGCAAAAATGTCAGTAAAATCAGGAGATAATGTCCACATATTGTAAAACTTAAAGTGGCTTGGCCTCTACCTCTATCCAACCTCTAAGTACACCAAGCATGGGGAATGGTCAAACAATTCCTCAGGCAAAAACTGCACATAAGAATTCCCAAACAGATGCATCTAGTCATCATTGATCAAGGCCTGATAAGTCGGGTTTTAGGCGTGGTTTTGGAGGGATTTTAGCTTACTTTGCATGCACAATTGGCTTGAATGTCATAGAAATGTGCATAATGGTCGAGTAGATATTTTAAATGCTAAAAGCCCGTTTCGGAGGTCAAAGGTCAAAGGCAAACCCGACCCGGATGAATCCTTGAAGAGAACATCAAAGCGGGGGCGATACCGGGATCAAGCGGTCGAATATGTCGTCCCTAGCAAAGAAGAGGAAGGAGCGTTCGGGACTTGGAATGCTTTGGAAGAAGGCCAGGAATATCCAGCCCCTCCTGCTTGTTATTCCAGGTGTCGAACTTTCCCACAGCTTTCATATCCTCCAAATGACAAGCAGAGACAAAGTCCTGAAGTGGCCTAATCTTAAATAATTGGGCAGGAGCACCAATCCTCTCAGTGCTCCTCAAAACACAATTAAAATCCCCAGCAACCAGCCAAGGCCCCTGAATGTTGAGCCCAACCAGCTCCTGCCACAGCTCAGCCCTAAGCTGACTACAATTGTATCCATAAATGACAGTAAGGTAAAATTCCTTCCTAGTAGTCACGTGATGGCACCAACAGTGCACATACTGAGCACCACTACACACAACTTGCACCTTAAATTCCTTCCTCCAATGTACCCATATCCTTCCTCCTTCAGCATCCATATAGTTAGTAACAATAATCCATTCAAACCCAAAACTCACAGCAACCTTATCATGAGACTGAGGTTTCACCTTAGTCTCAAGGAGCCCACATAGTCCAACCAAATTAGAATGTAAAAGAGATTTTACCTCCTTTTGTTTGGCTAGACTATTGAGCCCCCCAACGTTCCAAATGCAGATATTATCCAGTTACCACCCTGGGAGTGGATCCCAGTTTAGTAACTGACTCTTGAATGGCCCTATTCAGCACATCAGCAAAGGTAAAGGGAGTACCAACCATACCCTGCCCAGTATCAATCTCAACATTTGTAATCTGTGGCTCAATAACACCATAATTAAGCCTAGGCCCAGTACCCACCCCCACCTGTGGTTCCACCACAATAGGAGCACTCACAGGTGGCTTTTGAATAGGCCTCCATACCTGGGGAGGTCGAGTAACAGCCTTCCTACACTCTGTACTAGCATGTCCATAGGCTTTACACTTCCCACATTGGATAGGTTTCCACTCAAACTCCACCATAATCCTCTCCTCCTGACCTAATTCATCCAAAAATTGAATAAACTCAGGACAAGGCTTACCCAATCGCACCTCCACCAAATACCTAGCAAAGCCAAGCCTGGTTTTAGCTTTAGTAGCCTCATCAGCTCTGATAGGCTTTCCCACCAAGCCCACCAACTTGTGCAAACAGCCTTCACCCTAGAACTTTAGCTCAAGTCCACAAAGCCGAATCCAGGTAGGCACCAAATCTACCTCCTCCTTCGTTAGAACAGTCTCCGTCGTCCAAGGTTTAACAACCACAGGTTTCCCATCAAACAACTGATATCCCATTTGGAGCACCTGTTGTTGAACCTCACTTGATGGGAAATGGACTAAAAAGACACCATTGGGTAGAAAAGAAAGTTTATCATAGTTATACTTACCCCAGATTCTCTTCACATAACCAGATAGAATTTCAATCGGTGGGTTAGCCCCTAGCACATAACAGACCACCGCTGTTGACCATAAATCCATCTCCCCAACCACATCATCCAGATCTAATTTCAGTAATGGTGGAACAGGAGCACTCACCTCAGGTTCCTTCTGCTTCTTCCGCCCCATGACACTCCACACAGCATCATCCAAATTATCTTCCTTTTCCGAATCAGATTCCACGATTACATCCAGCGCAGAGAGATCCATCGGGATAAAACGAGCACGGGAACTCTCACCCAATTCGCATTGCGACTGTGGTTTAGGACCAGCCGTATTTTTATTTGGAATAGTAGTAGAAGTATTATTATTGTGATTAATGCTATTATTGGATGAATTAATATTGTTATTAGAAGCTATCAATTTCTTAGCTAACGGAGGGGTTTTAGGAGCTGGTTGCGTTTTCTTCTTTTTCGCCATGGCAATGACAATCAACGCTCAGTGAAGTAGAAGAAGAAGTACGGAGAGCATCCCTCTCGAGTTCTTCTCTCTAAAAACCATCTGTATTAATTCTCGTCTAGTATATTCCTTGTTCTTTTTTTACTGCATGATCTTAGTTAGTTTCAACCAATCCAACCCCCCTCCCCCCAATCGGTTACTTTACTGCATTACTTTACGTCTACGATTAAGCTTTTTCTCTGTGGGATCGACCCTTGCTTCCGCTTTACTATTTGTTTAGTGAATAGGAAATAAGTGATAATAATTTTAATTTTTGGCATACGATTTTAGCCCGTCAATGGCTCATCAATATCATGATCAACCATTAACCTCACCAAGTGTCCGTACCTTCTCAACGTGGCATGGGATAGCGGAGGCCCAAGTCATTGCACATATACATGTGTTCTCAACCAACCCTCCAAACACAGTCCTAACAACAATCAGCAACACACTATATAGCTCAATGATTACACACTTGCGTGATAAGCCAAATTACAAGCATGCATTCGGAGGGGTTTTTAGCCGTATTTATATGCGTAATTGGGATTGAATGTGGATGTTTATGTGCATATTGAGTTATGGAAGTTCAAGTG
>JAUEKU010136088.1:0-12377 GCA_032274805.1 Gypsophila paniculata
AACAGGAATAAGAAAAATATTATAATTTATAAATCTAATGAAAATAGGATTATAAATAAGAAAAATATTATAATTTATAAATTTATAAATCTAATGAAAATAGGATTGTACTAAATTTAATATGAAAAATTACAAAAAAAAAATTAATAATAAGAATCCTAAAATTGTTGGATTCTCTTACGTCGCTCTAAAAAATTCGGAATTATTAATATATATTGATTGATTGATTAAGATTATGGTCTTGCCTTCTTATCTCTAAGGCGGGAATCGAGATCAAGTGTCTCCATTTTCATGTCTCATCTCGTGTCTCATTATGCACTATCATTTTGACACGTAATAAAATTAGCGATATAATTATTAGTGATGTATAATATATTGATGAGGTGTCAAAAGGACAAGTGGGTGATACCAGATGAGACACAAAATGAGACAGATGATCTGAACTCTTAATGCGGGCATAATATCCACAATACACAAAATTTATAAATGGCTATTCCCATATTTAGGATATCTTTCTATGTATAATCGATCTCTATATGACTGTACTTGATACTAAACACGTTATACACGTATAACAATTTCATACGAACAAATTAAATAACCGATTTGAGAATAATTAAATAAAGACGAATATAATAATAGTAGAGGAGCATATGGGCTAGCGTAAATAAGATTGCATGTGAAGAAAGGCATCAAATTAAGTTGGGGACTTTGAATGAAAGGCATGTTGTGTGTTTGTTGGGCCAAGAGGGGGTGTGTCCTAGATTTGTATTTCGGGTGGTTCGATGATGTATTAGTATAATTATGCCTTTTACTCACATGCTCACATGTATGCTCCTTCTATCTTTGAACCTATCATCATATCGTGCGTCACACCCCAATGATATTACTACGTCGGACGGAACTGAGCTGAAATTAAGTTCAAAAAACAAAATTATAGATCCTCACTACTAGCCTTCTAACATCATTAACATCCCCCGTCGCTTTCTCGTTTAATGTTTTCCCTCTAAAATTAGTTATCTTTAGCGGATTTCTATGCAAATTAATTTTATTATATTTAAAATGTTTTTTTGGATAAATTATATCTAAAAAGTATAACTAAATTTATTACGAAAGTAATTATTCGACATAAGTATTAATGTAAATTTCCTTCAATTTTCAGGAATGCTCCCAAATGGCAACTTTGAGGTAAGACCAAGCCCACACCAACTAACCGGGACCAAATTAAAAGGACGATACGCAATCCCGAAATGGGTTAGCAAAGGCTACGTCGAGTTCATAACCGCGGGCACACAACAAGGCGACATGGTCTTGGTTGTGCCCGAAGGCAACCATGCGGTTAGGCTTGGTAACAATGCATCTATTCGACAAAAGGTGAGGGCGGCCAAGAATAGGTTTTACGCCCTCACCTTTAGTTTTGCCCGGACGTGCTCTCAGGACGAGACACTGAACGTGACCGTGTCACCCAACCACGGAAAGGGCGGCTCGGGCGTGTTGCCCTTACAAACCATTTATACCAACACTGGCTATGACACATATGCTTGGGGCTTTTTGGCTGAATCTAGTGTCATTGAGCTTACCTTTCACAATATTGGTAATCCTAGTGAAGATTTCACTTGTGGGCCCATTATTGATACAATTGCTTTGACTATCTTGGAAAAGGTCAAACCTACCGGAGGTACGAATGTTTTTTCTCATTTCTCATGAATAGACCTCACAAAACTGATTCGATTTAAGAAATTCGATTTGAATTGGCTTAACCCAACATGACCCATGCCCAAATAAATGACCTAGAATATGATTTGACATAATTCAATCTGACCAGTATGTTATTGACTTAGCAATTGACTATTATCCATGAATAACTCTATAAAAACGCAATTCACCCCGAAATGACTCAACTCAACTTAACCTACATTCAACATTCAACATTCCCACATACGGTCATACGCAATCAAAATGACCCGTTTATTAAATACTCCCTCCATTTCATTCATAAGGCCTCATTGGAGTTTGGCACGGGTTTTAAGAAAGTGAGAAAAAGTATAGGTATAATGGTATTTTTAAATAATATGCAAGTTGTGTGTATGAAAAATTGTGAAAAAGTAAGGTTATTTTGGTAAATTTCAATGGAAAAAATAGATAAATTTGGAAATGGAGCTAAATGAGTGAAATTGCCGAAAAAGGAAAGTGAGACTTTATGAGTGAAATGGAGGGAGTATACAATAATGATGTGTAGTTGTGTACCTTGCTAACATTATTTCCTTGTAAAAATGATCTCCACAGGCAATTTGATCAAGAATGGCGACTTTGGACAAGGACCCTATGTCTTCCACAGCTCAGCAACCGGTGTCCTAATCCCGTCCAACGTACAAGACGCCAACTCCCCCTTACCCGGCTGGATAAACGAGTCCCTCAAGGCGATCAAGTACATTGACGTCCTCCATTTCTTCGTGCCAGAGGGCAAAAGAGCTATCGAGCTCATTGGAGGAAAAGAGAGTTGCATTTCCCAAATCATAAGGACTACTCCCGGTGAAACCTATGTTCTAACGTTCCTCGTAGGTGACGCTAGGAACAAATGTGTCGGTCCCTTAGCCATTGAGGCCACTGCAGCGATGGCCACAACTCGTGTCAGCTATGACTCTAAGGGCACAGGCGGGTTCACTAGAGGGAAACTCTTGTTTAGAGCTGAGAAGGATCGTACGAGGGTTAGCTTCATAAGCACGTTCTACACCATGACCGTTGATGGTACCATGTGCGGTCCAGTGCTTGATGATGTCAAGGTTCGTACGGCCAATTACCATTCAAGAATTCACGGATAAATGGACGGCTTTATAGACGAGTTGTTAGTTGTTCGGTAATTGCTACAATGCTACCTCTCTTAAACCCCAAAATGAGTTGCTAAATTAAGGTGATATTCTCATAAAGTGTTTGGTAATCGATGTATCTATCACTATAATTTACGAAGTATAAATTTATTTCATTCGTAAATTGAAACCGTCTCTAGTAATCATTACTCGTATTTAGTAGTATATCAATGTAGAAACGTTTTACAAGAAACTCCTGTTTTATTGCACATTCATTGATTTCATCGAGTATATGAGACAGAAACGATCAGTTAATGACATCCAGAACGAGCTTTCGAGACTTGAAGATAGACCACCTTAAGCGCCGTTGGTAAGCCGCTGGAATCAGAGCAAGTGACAGCACCAAGATCCATTTAAAACCCATCTGAAATTCTCAATTCAACCGAAGTTATGCTTCGTTTAAACACCGGTCATATCTACAACGGTAAAGTTTAGGATGAAATAATGTAATGTAAGGGAGGACTTACTAATTTGCGCTCTTCCATCTCCGGCTCAGCAGCCCATGTCAAAAACGTCACCACGTCTTTCGCCATCTACACAATACATCGACTTCAATAAATTCATCGAAAAAAAGAAAGGAACATTGAACTACAATGATAGTTTCTTGATTGAATAATGATTACCTGACTCTCGGTTGCTGGAGTGCCATCTTCATACTCGACTGCACCGTCATTGAGCATTTTAGGCATAGCGATTGCTCCACCGGGGAAGTAAGGATTATAGTGCAACCCCTCCCTGATCTTCATCCAAGCAAACATTTCACATAAACGCAATTGTATTGTAGTTGTGATAATTGAAAACCGATTCAATTCAAGAAAAAGGGGCCTATAGTGCACAGAGCATTACCGAAACACCAGCAGGAGGGTCACGGTAGCCAGTCAGAAGGGAGAACACGTAGTTCTGACCATTATGCCTGGCCTGAAATCACAACAAAACACGGAATCAAAAAGAAATTACGGAAAATTAAAGACGCTAAGGTCGCTAACATAAGGAATAATTATTGAATGACCTTGGTGATAAGACTGAGATCAGGAGGGTATGCGCCACCATTGGCAAAGCGTGCAGCCTGCTCGTTTTTATAAGGTTGAGGAAAACGATCACTGGGCTTTCCAGGACGAGTAAACATCTCGCCCTCATCATTAGGCCCGTCTTCCACTTCAATTTCTGCCGCCATGGCCTTCACTTCGTCTTCTGTGTAGGCGACACCCACTAGATCTCGGTAGGATATCAGCGACATGGAGTGACACGAGGCACAGACTTGCTGATACACCTGATGACCACGCCGTATCCTGCACACAAATATAATAACTACGTCTCCATTCTCATGGCGTTAATCTTCATTACTTAATGAGACGGTCTAACAAGAGAGATTTTGAAGCTGCTTACGAGGCGTGATCATAGGAGCTGAGGATGCCTTTATGAGGCCATGGGTAGCTGGCACTGTGTAGGCCGTCCTCGGCCTCATCAGCTGAAGCGACTGTCACAAAACCGAATAGGCCTGTTACGCCTGCTCCAAGGAGCGCCACGGCTCTAAACGGGCTCGAGTCCGCGAAACCAAGTGCACCATTATCAGGAGTTGGATTTTGTTGAGTGCACTACAAATTAAACAAAGGAGTCTAGTACTTTAAACAAGTTCCGAGTTAATTAAGGAAAATTCGAACATAGGACCTATCGTTCACAATAGCTCTATCTTAACCACTAGGCTAAGACATCTTCAATCGATAAGTATGTCTTGAAAACCATATAACATCAGAGTTTATGGTCAAACGTAGGGAGTATAAATTAAGTGAAGCTATCATTTAATCACCGATCCTTCTAAAAATTATTGCTCCAAAGAGGCTTACGGTCCAATTACTACTCCATACTAGTATGGAGCGAGGGGGCTAACAAGGCCGCGAATTCTCAACTATAAATAACTAGTCGTACTAATTTTGTGCAACTAAAATTTTCGTATTATTCTCTACTAAATCATTTTACATAGTACTCCGTTTTACTTTTGCCCCTACCCTTGTTTTCTAGCTCCACCAATCGGCCGCTAGACATCGACGACTTTAGAATGATTTATTCAAAAATAATCACGACGTACCTTTGGAGTGCCATACTCTTTTATAAGCTGTTTGGGTTTACCCGTTACTCTTGAGAAAAACCGAGAAATAACCCGGTTCATTATGGCAAAAAAAGTGTACGAGTATATAAATGATGCACTTCAATTAAAAGCACTTAAATATTATGGCATAAATATGATCATACGACTATATGAAATCACCATTTTGCCCTCAAAGAAGTTAAAAAAGAGGGTAGAAAAAAAAGTGAGAAAAGGATAGTGGCGTGTAAAAATTGAACATGATTAATATGTACTATTGACTAGTGAATTGAACACTTTTTTGTTGGAAAGTAAGTAGAAGTGTTTAGAAAGTTTGAAATGTCTTTATGTACCTAATCTTCTCCAATCAAGATCATTAGATGTTCCTATCATATGTTTGTATGATAAAATAAGATATGGTTGTGAATCATCGATCCTGTTCGGAAAATTCACATGGATCTTGCAAGTCGATTCTAGTAAGGGTGAACTCGATATATTGTATCGTGCCGCCAGTGATTCGATCCTCGACGCCACTTGTGTCGTATCCGGTTTAAAAATTTGACCCAACTTGGTCCATAAGGTCGTCATGCCACGACATGTCTATTTTTTTTTTTTTTTTTTTTCAAAAGTGCCAAAACCAATGTGTACAGCTCGCCAACACTACGGCCTGACCCGTCTGGGCCTCAAAATGATAGGTTCGACCCGGACGGCCCTTATTTTTAATATATCCCGTATTTGTTTTAGTTTTTATAAAAACACGAGCGGACCCAAATCGAACAAAATAAGTTCGATCCTCCAATGCGCCGAGCTAACTCCACCCATGTGTGAACCTGATGGCCCGTCGTACCACTAGGCCGCAATTAGGTTATCGTAGTATGATGAATGGCTAAGTCCATATACCTTCGAAAAAATTGATACTAGGCCCACCCGTGGTCCATCATAACTCGGGTCATGCTAGCCTACTAAATTGTTATGCATGATTATGGCAGTGTTTTGGGCTGCTCCAGCTTGCTGCCCATATATCACCCCTAGCTTCAAATGCACATTTTTCACAAGCCGCAAAGCGTCATAGCTTTCGAGCAATGTGTCCGGGCCAATGGGCAAGCACCCAGTTGTTCATACATCCGCCACCGGCCCACCGCCGAGCTCACTCCTTCGACAAACATTACCAAATTTGATCGCATCGCGTTTCTATCCGAAATTCAAATGACACGAATATCGACCTATTCAACTTAGAAACACCTAAATCTTCCAGACACAAGTGATCACAAAATGAAATTATCCTAAAACCGTCTCACCGGAACAAATACTCCCTTCATTTCACTTGTTTAACCCCCAATCGTTGGGTGACATTCACTGACACATAAGGATGAGCAAAATGATACCGTTTGTGTATACGAATACGATTGGGTATATTTTAAGTATATGAAAACCGTACGTATATCCGATAGACCGATATGGTGTTTTTTCACTAAATTGGTGCCGTAAGCGTATCGACATTTTCGAAATTCATATATATGGTTTGGACCTAATTTATGAAAACAATTGAAAAGTGAATCACTCACAACTCGCAAGCATTGAATTCGTATCGTATTCTTATTCATACCGTAAGTTTATTGATGATAAAACTATACATATAAAAACCGTAATCGTATATACAGTTATGATCACCTGTAGGTAGAGCTGACAAGCCTGACCCGACCCGAGTGACCCGACCCGAAATCCGAGTAAAACCGACTCGACCCGACCCGAAAATATTGCAATCCGAAACCAACTCGATGACGACCCGATTAAGGTCGACCCGGCCCGACCCGACTCGAGATGACCCGTAACCCATAATCGATCCGATAATTAACTGAACCGACCCGACCCGATAGCTTACCCGACCCGAAAATAACCCGACATTTCACTCTATTTGACATGATTCGACCCAATAAAAACTGAAAAAATCACTTTTCCAACACTAAAAATAAATATTTTAAAAAATATATATTGAATTATTGAGTTATATCAAACAAGATTTGAGCTAAATCCAACCTAATCTGATAAATTATCAACATGACTATGCATGAAAAGACTCAAATCATCCTAAAATTGAACTAAACCCAACCCAACTTGATACATCTATCGGAATAACCCGACCCAAGATTGATCCGATCTAGCCGAACTCGACCCGACTCGACAAATTTATTGGAATGAACTGACCCGACAATGACCCGTTTCAACCCAAAACTGACCCGAAAGCAACCCGAACCCGACCCGACCCGAAATCTGCTTAAATGACCCGACCCGAAAGCAACCCGAACCCGACCCGACCCGAAATCGAGCCGTGAGTTGACCCGATTAACCCGACCTAAAAGCGACTCGAACTCAACCGAAACCCGACCCAAAGACAATTATAACCCGATAATGATCAAACCCAACCCGACTGACCCGATTGCGACCTCAACCCGTAGGAACACATTTGACATTCCCCCCCAAAGAGCAACACCACCTCCCCTGAACTTTCTCACTTCATAGAGAGAAGATTCAAACAATCAACAACTTTCTTCATCATCTTCCCCCAAATTCAAAATCAAATTAAAAATCCCCAAATCAATTCAATTCAATCAAATCATGTGGCGTAGAACTGCAATTTCTCACCTCAAAACCCTAATTTCTTCATCTTCATCTTCCTCCTTTTCCAAACCTTCTTCTACAATTCTCTCTCGTCGCCTTACGACGTCGTTTCGCCCTTCCTCCTCTTTCATCTCCCGTCGCTTCTCCGCCGATGCCGGTACTCGACCGTTTTTGTTTCAATTCTCGGATCTGTAATAATTTTATATGAATTTCCGTGGCATAATTCGTTTGATATATTTTTTTTAATAACAGGAGTTACGACGCCGAAAAAGAGCGTTGACGATGTGATGCCTATTGCGACCGGTCACGAGCGTGAAGAGCTTGTCGCTGAGGCTGAGGTTGTAATTTGATTGAATTGTTTTCGTCGTCGTCGTCGTTTTGATTCGTTGTTGATGTTGATGTTGTTGTTTTTGTTGTAATGTAGGGAAAGAATATTTTGGGGATTAATTATCCTGAAGGTCCATTCGGCACCAAGGTCTGTGCTTTGTTTGTTTCGTTTTCGGGACGTTTGTTATTTACTAGATTTGCTACATTTGTAAATGACACGATTATTAAGGTAGTAGAGTGGATTGGAGTAGAATGTGTTGTGTGAGAAGCGTTTTAGGAAATGTTGCAAATCTATAGATTTAGTCGAAAATGGAATACGTTGCTATTTTAGAGAGTGGGAGGGAGTATTACGGAGTGCTATCTCTTTGTTTGTGGTAATTGTTGATGATTACGATGTTGTTGTTGTTGTTGTTGGTATCAAAATTTGGTTTAATTGAACACTTGTTGTTGAGACATAAAAATTGATGTATTCTATTTATCTTGATTGATTTTCGGTTGTTTTTATTGTTGGTTAAAAAGATGAGATATTTGGCGGTACAATGTCAAGGGACGGGGATTTGAACTTGGTATGTGTTGTCCATGGTACCTCCGTTTTAACAACCAAGCTAAGAACTTGGGACTTGTTGTTCATGGTACCTTCGTTTAACAACCAAGTTAAGAACTTGGGACCTGTTGTCCATGGTAGCTTTGTTTCAATAACTAAGCTAAGATGTCTTTGGTTTTGACTTTACGTTGTGATGCTAAAATTGAATTGGTAATGACTAATAAGTGGGGTGTCTTTACTGGCATTTGGCTGTCCATGAAGATGTGTATGGTCATTTACGATTTTTATTTTAGTTTTCACACACAAGCAAAGAATGGACGAATTTTCTTTAAGAGGTTACTTACTGTGTGTCTTCAATAATTCTATCACACTATGTCATTTAGATGATGACCGTTAGAATTGGTTTTTCAGGTGTGGGATTCCTTTTAACATGCTGGTTCTATGGGCTCACTCTAGGTTTGAGGAGCTTTAACGTGCCTGTTTTCTTGCAGGAAAGTCCTGCTATTGTGAAGTCTTACTACGACAGGAGAATAGTTGGATGCCCTGGAGGCGAAGGAGGTTGGTATTAAATGTAGTATCATATCGTTTCTGATATATCTTATGAACTTTCCTCTTCCAGTTTGTCTATTTGATTTATAGGATGATGTGTGTTATCATAACATCATTTTTGTTTGCCATATGCAGAAGATGAACATGATGTTGTTTGGTTTTGGCTTGAGAAAGACAAACCACACGACTGTCCGGTGTGCACGCAGTACTTCAAGGTAAATCACATATGGAGCAGTTTTTAAAGTGATGACTAGTATTAGTAATATGTTCTTGGATACGTTTGGTTATTGTCAGAAGTATTGTTTGGTGTCGCCACTATTCTCTTAATGTCAATGCACAGATGAAGTTAGTAATGATAAACATTCTTTTATAGAGTACAGACTATAAGACTGAATATCTTTTTTAGAGTTTGAGCTCAACATCCGTTTGCTTTTTCTTTGTCCCCTTCTTTTCTTGATTTTGATTGAAATGAAGACCTGTGCCTACTAACAGCGAGTTTACGGTTACTTTTTTTTTTTGTTCCCGACATAATTAGATTTTTGGATGTCCTCCGTAGTTAATGTCGTCCGTTTGGAAGAGTTTGTACTTCCGGGTTTGCTGATTAAAGTTGTTGATTGTTCTTTTGCAGCTAGAAGTGGTTGGCCCCGGTGGAGATCCTGAGGGGCATGACCATGATGAAGATGAACACCACTGAAGATAATCTGCAGTTATACTACCTAATAAGATCCGGTGAGAAGAATGACAGTTACTATGAAAGTTTTGCTGCTGCTTTACGATTGAAAAGGTTGAATCTTGCTCTATTTTTTTGGGGAAACACGACGAAGTGTGTGTTCCTTGATAGTCAAGTTGGTAATTGGAAGTATAAATTCCTTACACAGTTTTTGATCATGAGTGAATAATCTATGGCTCTATTCTGTGTTTACTTTGAGAATGACTTCATGTTCGGGTCGGATACATTTCCATTGGAAACTTTGATTCATATTTGTTGAAATCATTGTAAAAGTTTTGCCTGTCAGCCCAATTTAACTTTTTTTTTTTCCCTTTATAGTGGTTCAATTTTGTCTGGTATTTCGTTCAGCTGAACTATCATTGTGTTAGTTCATAAACCCAAAGTCCTGAGAATGGTCGAGTGAAGCTCGGTGTTGTCCTCTTTGTGATTTGAGGACATATGTGAAGGTTAAAAAAGGCAGTTTTGAAGTGAGTTTGTTGTATGAATAACAACTAACAAGAGCTGCAAACCTGACCCGACCTAAAACCCGAGTAAACTCGACCCAAAACCCTAGTAAACCCGACTCGACCCGAAAATACTGCAACCTGAAACCGACCCATAACCCGATATGACCCGATTAAGGCTAACCCAATCCCGACCCGACCCAGGATGACCCGTAACCCGTAGTCGACCTGATAATTATTTGACCTGACCCGAAAATAACCCGACTCCTCACTCTATTCGACCTAATCCGACCCAATAAAGACTGAAAAAATCACCTTTAAATACTAAAAGAAATATTTTAAAAAACATATAATGGATTATTGAGTTATACAACTACTTATACCTAACAAGATTTGACCTAAACCCACCATGCTCGACAAATTATCAGCATGGCCAGACACGAAAAGACCTGAACCATTCTAAACTTGAATTAAACCCGACCCAACTTACAAATTTATCGAAATAACTTAACCCGAGAATGATTCGATCAACCCAAACTCGACCCAACTCGATAAATTTATCAAATTGTGCCGACTCGATTATGACCCAATTCAACTCAAAAACGACCCGAACCTGACCGACCCGATAAATCTGCTTAAATAACCCGATCCGAATCCAATCTGAACTCGAGCTATGAATTGACCCGACTAACCCGACCCGAGAGCAACCCGGACTCGACCCGAATGTAGTCATGACCCCAATAATGACCCGACCAATCATGAAAACAAAGCTAGTATTGTCAGAACACTCTTCTTCATTCACTTCTTTGCAACATTCCTTACTTAGTTTAGTCCGAAATCCCATGTTTTTAAGAGATTAATCAGCTGTTATACACTTTGCTCTGTTACTTTGTCCTACAGTAGCATGGTCATGCAAATTGCTGCAGAAAAATGTCAATGATAATTCCAAAGTTAGAAATGTTTGGTATTACGAACCCTTTCTCTTCTCTTCTCTTCTTCGGCTATTCTTTCTATAATCTAGCATTGTTCTTCTTAAAATACTTACTTTTACGTAATTTATTATATTTTTACATTGTCTCGTGGAAAACTGTACTCCTCAGTCCTCCCTACGCCCCTGTTATGTAGTTCAATGTTGCAAACATCAATGTTCACCAATTCAAGTTTTGGTTTATGCCGGATTGCCGAGTTCTTCAGTAGCCTTACTTTCACTCGGGTACTATGGGTAGGATCTTTGATTACCAAGGGTTATAACAAAACCTTAGATCTTGAGGATGTTCCTCCGCTATCGAGTAACGACAATGGTGATGAGTCATATATGAGTTTTAGCAAATGTTTGGAGTATGCTAGTGAGGGTAGTTGTAAGACAGTGACCACTATGCACCTAATCCTTGATCTTCATGACATGGGTAGATATCATATGGACTAAGTCTACTTTGCCTATTGTACATGTGAAACTAGAGCCTGGGTCACACCTATAAAGAAGGAAAGTTAGACCACTCGATAAGCCCAAGAGGGTTCCATCCCATAATCAATTGGTTATGGCCATGGGAGGAGTAGCTCCTTGAGCTTATAAAGTGAACATTTATTTCCTCCACAAACAATGTCATATCTCACATGTGGGTTATAAGTGATTCTTCTCGGTACACGCTGGCGATGTACGTTGGTCCATGCCTTATTCGAAGCGGGTTTATGAGAATGAAGGTTATGTTCTAGTTTCTGCTTTGACTTTATGCTAGAGTTTTTAATTATAAGCAACCTGTTTGTCTCGGACAATAGTGTCCAACATTTGCTATTAAGTCAGCAACTTTATTGGTCTTACGGAAACAATGATTCATTACTAGTGCGTTAATGACACTGTACTACTGTAGGGTTTATGAACGACCTTATTTATGTAACTTTCAGCTGTTTTAAGTTAGTTAGTATGATTGAAATATTAGACGCACTGTCGCTTTCTTACCCCATAGACCAAACTAGTCTGCTGCACACCACACATTTCAATCATCAATTTTTCAAACTGCTACACTTAAACTTAGTTACCTAATAAAGCAGTAGTTAGTACTTTAATGACTTTAGAATTTTTTAGATATTTTTTTTGGCAAAATTCAATGCTGCTGACTATAAAAAACTTTAGAATACATCAGTCATTAATGCCTCATAACGACACAAAATCCACTATCATTTTTTTTAGATGGTTCATAGACAGTAAGAATTTATA
>JAUEKU010136198.1:0-12377 GCA_032274805.1 Gypsophila paniculata
ATATAACCATTTTAAGATTTTTAAAATGTTCACAGTTTAGTCAATAATAATCACAAGAAAGTGGTAACACTTTACTCGTAGTAAACCCGTCGTACGCGTACATGACTACTCATTGCATGTGACTTTGAATCTTTCTTAGTTTCTTACCAAAGATAAGGTAAATGCCCTTGATTAATAAATGATTATGGAGTATTTTTAAAATGATGTTGTATTATTAATTAGCATTTCTCTTATAATGATGCACTAATTTGATTTGTAAGTAGTATAATATATAATGTTGCCAACTTTGATCATTCATGGTTGACCTTAGCAAAGTGACAGGAATTTCATGTATTTGTTTATCATACACTTGCTGCAGTTATGGAGAGGATGTTATCTTAGAAATATTAGACTTCTTCTTTGAACATCATATTGTATATAATTAGTACTACTATGAATTTGTCTACTTAATAAAATGTACTTTGATATAAATGATTTGAGTCATTGAAAGTATTTGGAGTTAATAAGCAAACCCTGTGGTGACTTGGTTTGCATTTCTTATCTGAGACCGAATCATTGAAGACGGTTGTGTGTTCACGTTGTTTGCTGATAGTTAAGTTCTAGTAGACATTGCTGTTGGGTTGTTGAGTTGTTTTATGATTGGGGTGTTGGAGCCGTTCATTGCAAGTAGTTCTAGTTAAAAATGAGAAGTATCGGTAGTCGAGTAAGAATGAGTGTTTTTGGTGGTGGAATTAGGGGACTTGGGTTCTTGCTGTTGATTGCGTTCATCGATATCATGGGTGGGAGTGTAGTAGCAGTGACAAATAGTCAAGATTGTAAGTCGCCGTTTTTATGTCCTAATTTCTTAAAGTTTGTCATTGTTGTCCTCCTTAGTTATCATGTGAACTTTTCAGCCTTATTTCTCATGTTACATTTGGGACAAGTTTCTGTAGCATATGTTTCAAAGCATCTTATTATAAATTGTAGTTCTGCAAGTTTACTTATCGTCTATCCATATAAGACCGAAAGTAGGTCCAATACTCAACTGGTTGTCAATGTTGATGATGGAATTCAATCTTTCATCACAGTGCCAATGTTGGATTTCATTACATTTGATACGGAGTACTATTTGAAGTTACAAAAGTGAAGAATGATATCTCTTCATCCTATATTAGTTCATGTCAAGCATTTCTGAACGACGGGATTTTATGTCAGTAAATAGATAGGTTCAGAGATGTGTTCATTGAGCCCAATGGTTAAGATGTCAAATAGTTATCTCTTTTGTGTCGAGCAATCATTGAATGCAATGCTTGCAGCAGTTACATTTCGGTTCATTCGGAAACACCACTCAGTGTTGTTACATGTGGTAAGGCCACGTATATACGACAACTCTTCACCTGCTATTAGGAATTGCTTATGACTCTTATGTGCCACTGTGGTACGTTGTTGCAGTTACCCTTTTGTGGATAGCTACACGAAAAGCTAACAGTTACGTCTTTTCAGTATTCCTCGTTGAACTCTGTTACCTCTGTCCTTGTTGCATATGGGACTGCTGAGCATTGCTTGAATCAAGTAGTCGCCTTTTGACTTGTGTGTATTAAAAGAGCTCAGCAGAAATTTATACTCCATTTTCTGTAAGAACGTTTGTCATGGCTGTTCTTGTTTCACATGGTTTCCTCTTCCACATAATTTAGGAACTATTTCTATGATCATGTGCTCTGTGGTCATATTGACATTTGCATTTCCGATTAGGTTGGTAATTTTTTTGAATGACTTGATCTTCGATAACTGAAAGCACCAAATGTTGGCGCAGATGCTGCTTTAACTTCCCTCACCACAGATTGGGAAAATTTACCGAAGAACTGGACCGGTACTGACCCTTGTGGAAGCACATGGGAAGGGATTTCCTGCGCTGGTTCTCGTATCACAATGATGTATGTGTTGGCTCTCTCAAACAAATTTTACACCCGACTTTTTTTTTTTCAGATTTAGAGTTTAATTCAACCACTTGTGTTTCAGAAAATTAGCAAGTGCTGGGTTAACAGGTCAGCTGAATGAAGATCTTGCGTCTATATCTGAATTGCAGATCTTGTAAGTTTATAACTTAATTACGCGTGATAATAGCTATTATTATCCCGGAATAAGTCTCATATCATCCTCTGTACCTAATTATGCAGGGATCTGTCCTACAATAAAGGGCTTACAGGTTCTCTACCTTCAAATATCGGGAAGCTGTCAAATCTAACAAGCTTGTATGAAACTTGATCAATCTTTTAAGCAAACTCCAGCCTTCACAATGTTGCGTGTTCATTTTTCTAAATCGTACTTTTTTGTTTCTCTATTCTTGGCATAGATTGCTTGTTGGTTGCAGTTTTTCTGGGACGATTCCTAGTTCCGTTGGATCACTGCAGAAGCTCGTAACCTTGTAAGAACGTTACATTATTAATAGTTCCTCTTCCATTCAGGGTTCATTACGTACGACTTCTGGCTTCTGCACTTTCTACTTTTTTTAATATCGTACTCTAATACCTTGCAGATCTCTGAACTCCAATAAGTTTACTGGACCAATCCCAGCAACTATTGGTAACTTGGCAAACCTCGATTGGCTGGATATCGGCGATAATAAGCTCAGTGGACAAATTCCTGTTTCTGACGAAACCACGCCTGGGCTTGATCAGTTGACTCATGCACAACATTTGTATGTATTTTTTTTTCTCGAGCCATTATTTACTGTTTTCTTTTTCCTTCGGTAATCATTCGGAATTGAGCAACTTTTAACACTTGCTAACGTTTCCAGTCACTTTGGGAAAAATCAGCTCTCAGGGACGATCCCACCTACTCTCTTTACCTCTGACATGAAATTGAAACATGTGTAAGTTCTGTCTCCAGTCACCTGAAAAGGGTTGCTTCTTTGGATGCATTACATATTTACATATATGAACATAGGTGTGCAACAATTTTCCTGATACGGGACAAAGTTGCTCTTAATAAAGATTTTATTTCTTATGAACTTAATTTAACCGACATAGTGACGGGCTCACATGGGGAGGATAATTTTGTTTTTTTTTTTTTTTTGAAAATTGTTAAGATTCCGTGGAGCAAACTAAATCAGCCGTGGAAATATGATAGCCCACATAGTAAGGTACTAAGGTTTATTAGGGTGTATATAATATGCTGATTGCTTGTTTAATTTTCCGCTTTATCTGTATCTGTCATTCTGTTTACATTTTAGCCTGTATCTATTTGTTACTTGACAGAGTTTGTGCTCGATTATACATATTCCAATTGTTTGCTTCGCCTATGTTTCATTTTCATTATTTTCTTCCATTATGCTAAATTTACACTGCTGACAGAAATTAGATGTTTTCAGGCTTTTCGATAATAATCGTCTCACTGGGAAGCTTCCCTCATCACTGGGTCTTGTCAAGACACTGCAAGTAGTGTGAGTATCACTTGATGCTGCTTTTATTTCATATTTGTAGTTTCATGATGCTAATGATATTTCTGCACCAGTCGTTTGGACAGGAATTCATTGACTGGTGAACTTCCGTCCAGCCTCAAAAACCTTACTGATGTCAATGAGCTGTAAGAAAATACTATAAATTGCTTGAACTTTACTGATCTGTAAATGAGTATTTAAGCATGCATTTACTCTGTTAACAACTACTACCGTTCATGTCTTTACATAATTCTTCAATTACTGAATCATACTTCCCTAAATATCTTTCGATTTTTCTTTTCAGTGTGTTGTCGAATAATGCATTTAGTGGTGCTCTTCCCGATCTGACTGGCATGCTCAACCTGAACCTTCTGTAAGTGCAAACCAGATGATTTCTTTGATTTTCTGTGCAGGACTGCTCGATTTTTGTCGCACTTTACGCCAAATGGATGCTGTTGTGTCTTAATCTGCTTTACTCTTTTTACTTATATCTTTGTTAGATAACATCATAACAATAAATCATTGTGCCTGGTTCTGCCATTATGCGGACTGTATCCCAGTTCACCAGTGTGGCAACCGTTCATACTTAAAAATCTGACATCATTAACTAGTGCAGAACACTATTGTTTCGTAGTTGAATTTTAGAGATTTAGTTACAGTCTCGTAACTGTAGCCATATCCGTCGCAATCTGAGATTGTCAATCAATCCAAGTACAATGAGAGTTCATGGTAGAAGTAGCATATTTTGTTTGTTGAAAATTCAAATTTTAGGGAACGGCCCTGTGGTTTCCATAGCAGTTTTCATATATATTAATAATTTTAAGGTTTCTCTTTTTTTTTTTTTTTTCTATGTTTCATTGGTCCATTAACTCTTTCTCGATTCGCAGGGACATGAGCAACAACAGTTTTGAAGCCGGTGAAATTCCTACATGGCTCACATCCTTACAGTCCCTGACAACAATGTATGTCCATTTCCCAATCATACTACGCTCTATATCTGTTAGTCAATTACGGTTTATGTGGTCCTCTATTACGAACTAAACTACTTGATCATACTACACTCAATACGACAAAATCCCGAATACCTGTCGGTTCAATCTAATTGAAAAAATCTTTTGACAGTTGCATAACATGGAAATAAGGATGCATGGTTAATTTGTTAAGTAGGGTCATATCCAAGATTTGGCAAAAAAATTTATTTCCGGTCAGGTTTTGGACATTTTTATGACAAAAACGCAAAGGTCGGCTTATTTTTTTAAAAATTGAGAGATAGGTTATTCTTAGAAGACTGAAAAATGGTGGATTATTTCTCGTTAGTTTTGCCTCTTTAGGGCTAATGCATATATGCTAGGAATTTGTTCCATTTCCAATAGGAGCAAACGACACTATATTCTTGGCTTCCGAATACGATAATATGGACGAAAATGACTCATTAAATCGCTTGTGTTAGCATTGTTATGAAGTAGCCGTTGATCAATGCTATTATGCAGCCATCTTCATGATAGGTCATCCACCAAAGCCCCTCTGTATCAACACGGAGTTTTAGACTGCAGCCATCTTCATGATAGGCACTTGCGTAACGTCGTTGTTGCTAATATATTAGGATTCTTCTGAGCAGTGTCCATTTTACTTCTATTTTTCGTGAATTTGTACTTATATCTTTTTTTCTTTACTCTTTTTGTTTTTTGCAGAAAGATGCAACGGGCAGGACTTGAAGGAGAGCTACCAGTTGAACTCTTCAGCCTCCTTCAATTACAAACCGTGTATGTGTTTATCGAGGATTCTAGTCTCAACCACTCATGTCTATCTAACGTATGAATCACATACAAGCCCCCATATCTTGATTGTAACATTGTAATGTGTTTCTCTTTTTTCCCCAAAGAATACTAAGTAGCAATCAGCTTAGCGGCACTTTGGACTTCGGAAGCACCTACAGCCCTGAACTGAAGCTCGTTGATCTGCGAAACAATTCCATCGATGAACTCACAGTGCGCAGATACAATTTCACGTTGATGTAAGCTTTGGCTTTGACTCCTCTTTTGCTTAAGGCTGGCTTTTGCAACAGAATTCCAACATTTGATACTATGTGCAGGTTATCTGATAACAAATATTGTCAGGGTTCCGGGGTAAAATTATTCTGCGACAGTGAACAGAATTCTGGTCCCTTATACACAACGCCAAAATTTTGTGCTCCTACTCCGTGTGATTCAGGCCTAACATCGAGCCCTGTCTGTAAATGTGGATTACCGTATATTGGAATTTGGACCTTTAGGGCTCCTTCCTTTTCACCTGATAATAATCCGAGCTACTTCGAAAGGTTCCAGAAGTCTCTTTTGGAAAGCCTCATCAGTTATAAACTTCCCGTGGATTCCGTCTCGTTGAGTGATGTAGCTGTGGATTCATTTGGTGACCTTAATATGCGCGTGTCCATTTTTCCAGCTGGTTACATATATTTTAATAAAACAGTCCTTACATTGCTTGGATATGTGTTTAGCAACCAAACTTTCAAACCCGACAAGGAGTTCGGTCCTTATACTTTCAATGCTGACAGCTACCCATACGACGAAAGTGCAGGTGGCCATTTGTTTTTATTTTTATTTTTATTTTTAAAACCAATATGTGAGTTAGTAGTTTTGAAGGCGCCGTTCCATAACACTGTCCATCTCACTTTCTTTGCAGGAGATAAAAACAAATCATCCCATACCGGAGTCATTATCGGAGCATCTGTAGGATGTTCCGTTTTATTCTTGTTGTTAGTATGTGCTGGAGTTTACGCTTATCATCAAAGAAACAGAGCAGAGAAGGCTAAGTTAAAGGCTAATACGTTTGGTAATCGGCAAAGCCCTACAGAAATGACTAATGAGTAATGATTTGTAAAATGAATAGCATTTACTGACCATTTCTTTTGTGAAGTGCAGTATCGTGGGATTCGGAGCACATTGGTGGTGACATTCCTCAGTTGAAAGGAGCCAGATTCTTCTCTTTTGATGAGCTTCGAAAATGTACCAACAATTTCTCGGAAGACAACATGATTGGAGCTGGAGGTTTCGGAAAGGTAGCAAATAAACTTCTATATCAAAATTGCATTTGCATTGCCTTAACCTTTCTTACCCCTTTGTGTTTAGCTACCCCTCATGCTTTCTTAGCACTCAACTTGTGGCAAAATACGTGTATGACATCGCTACCTTTCTGGTTTTTTCCTTGTCCAATTTTTTGAGCCCAAACATACAACGACATCGTAAAAGAGCGAGTGTGTTTCCTTCCAAATCTTTCCCATGTTGGAAAGATTTTATGTTGCCTCGTAGGCAGGAAAACAGATTCTTCCATTTCCCTCCCTTCCATTTTTTTTCCTACTCGAATTACTATCCAAACACGGAATACTGCATACCTCCCTTTCCCTCCAAATCCCTCCATTCAGACACGGGGTATATCCTTAGTGTTGAAGCTTTTGCATGAAACTCTTACAATGTGAAGTATTTGTTAGCTTTCAAGCGGTGATTGAAACCAGTTGTTTCATACGTGCAGGTTTACAAAGGCATGCTTGCTGATGGGAAGGTTGTTGCTATTAAAAGGTGTCAGGAAGGATCTATGCAGGGTAGTCGAGAGTTTAAAAATGAGATAGAGCTTCTATCACGGGTTCATCATAAGAATCTCGTCAAACTTGATGGATTCTGTTATGCCCAAGGGGAACAAATGCTGGTGTATGAATATATTTCCAATGGCACTCTGATGGACAGTCTCTTAGGTAAATCCTTCAGATCGTGTATGAGTTTTCGTTACAGTTATTTCAATTACCTTCTTTTGTTGGATCGGGAAGCTTCATACCTCTTAATTTCCGTTTTCTAATGTTGGATCAATTCTCTTATAAGGCTTTGTTTGGATAGAGCGATTTGTGGAGAAATGGATGGCAGGGGAAGGAGACGGTTTCCCTTCTTTAAATAATAAGTTGAGTTGGTGGAAAATGAAGGATTCAATTTTTCTTCATACAAGCCAAAAAAAGTCTTCGAAGACGCGAATGATTAGGATTTTCACTTGTTTATGACCTTACTCCAAACAAAGGGTAGAATTCTCGCTTACTTAGGATGATTCATGTGAGACGATTCACTTTTATTTTCATTGTTATACCTCTCATTGGCGATCTCAGATGATGATTCATGTGAGACGAACCTAAATCATTTTGGGATTTTTGCTGTCGTTGGTGTTGGTAGTTCCAAGTGAGGTGTGTTTTGTACTAATACGGACAACTAGCTTCCGAAAGCATAGGTGACTGTAGATTGAGACCGCTTTTTTGTTGGATATGATTTTGAATTTTGGCTAATTGGCTAATATCGACAATTACACTGTGCATCTATTCTGAAGGGCATCTGAATTGAGCTATGGAAAGGGTAACAAGTGAACAACTTGTGAAACAATCTGATTAGATGCTACTGACTATACATGTCTAGCTAATTGATTGATCAAATATGCCTAATCTTTGTATTATCAGAACTTTGAACAGATGTTGGTTACTCTGCTGAGATTCCGTCGTTTGATGGTAATCATTTCCTGCATTGCCTCTCATGATCTACAAATGGACTGTGCAGGGACGTCTGGGATTCAGTTAGACTGGATAAGAAGACTTATGGTAACTCTAGGGGCTGCTCGGGGTTTGCAGTATCTGCACGAACTTGCTGATCCGCCAATTATACACAGGGATATCAAGTCGACTAACATACTTCTCGACGAACGTCTAACTGCTAAAGTTGCTGATTTTGGTCTCTCCAAGCTTTTCGGTGACACTGAAAAGGGTTACGTCACTACCCAAGTCAAAGGAACAATGGTGAGTTTCAGATTTTTTGCGACTGATAAACGTATCACTGCATCTTCTGACAGCATTTTTCTTTCTTGCTGTAGGGGTACATGGATCCCGAGTATTACATGACAAACCAGGTGACTGAGAAAAGCGACGTTTTTAGCTTCGGGGTGGTCATGCTAGAAATGGTAACAGCAAGAAGACCGATCCAACAAGGAAAATACATAGTGAAAGAGATCAAAACTCTTATAAACAGGACACGAGATTTGTATAATCTTGAAGACCTAATTGACCCGGATCTTCTTAAATCTAAAACTCCATTGGTCGGTCTTGAAAAGTTTGTGGATTTGGCATTAAAGTGCGTGGAAGACGCAGGAGGCGATAGGCCTACAATGGGCGAGTTAGTAAAAGAAATTGAGAGCATTATCAAGATGGCGGGTGTGAACCCGAGTCTTGAATCAGCCTCGGTTTCTTGGACACAAGAAAGTGAATACGGTTACGGAGGAGATGTTCGACACCCTTACACCGATGATTCTCTTGTCCAACATAGTGGGAAGACCCCGCTTACCCGGAATGGGTATTAGTAACATAATTTTGAGGGTGAAACTGGAAGTTGTTCACAATGTAAATGTATTCATTTGGATCATCAATTTTGCAACCATCTTTATTTACATTCTTTTTCTCTTCATACATATTATAAAATCTTGCCTATTTCTAATCGGAAGTTGTGCTTAACTTGTAGATTCGATAATTTTTTTTTCCAATTAAGTAAAGGAATTATGTGAATTGTATGTTGGGTTGATTTATCAAAAACATTATTTCTCGACTATATTAGAGACTTGGCTGTTAGTAATTCTTAGGTTCATCGAGAGGATCATGTTACTGTACCCTAGCCAATGAGAGTACTTGAATAAATGAAGATGTCTCATTGGCTAGGGAGGACGGTGACATGGTGGTCCTAGTGCACCTAAGAATTTCTCGTAGATGTATGCTCCAAATCTTATTGACAAATATTGAAATATATATCTATGGAAACAAGCTTTTAATAATCAATGTGTATTATTATTACCAAAAGAATGAGTATTACCAATGACAAGGAAGATAATGTTCATACACAGTAAACATTAAGGTGACAAGAAATCAATTTCGTGCTTGTAGAATCTGTCTAATTTCTCATTTTTTTTCTAAGAAAATGAAGTTTAAAACCATTATTATAATCACGAAAATAAGACCAGGGGAAAAAATTTACCGTTTATGAATCCACCTACATATAGTTGGTAAAGTGATGAGGGTTGATACTCATGGTCTGGTTTCAATTTTCGTTAGCATCAATTGTCCTTGTGACTCCTTATAAAAAAAAAAAAATTCTACGTGGACCCGCACACTAACATCATAGTATTTTATTGAGAATGCGACAGATAGTTTGTGACCAAAAGCCGATCGGCTTAATATGACCCTCCTTGAGTGAAATGTAACCACTTTCAATGTTGATAATGGATGTTCTTAGGTTGCATGTTTGGCTTTCTTTCAATAGTGTATTGCTATATTGTATGTTGATATTTCTCTTCGATGATCTGCTTTTACTAGTCCCCTTTCATATGATGAAATTTATGTTTACTTCGACTTCAGGTTCCGAAAAACAATCTTAATATCGTGAATTTTCATTTGTTGTCAGCTAGATTAAGCGAATAAAGGCAAGAGAGAATGCCGGGATAATTCAGTATTTTTCCAACGAAGCTATCAGAATTTTATAATCTGCAGATGACCGAAACTCAAATGTTAATGCAACTTCAGGATTTGCACAATAACCCGGAAGATTATTATAAAAGCAACTAATCAGATGAAAAAGGGACAAACCGTCGGATTTCATACACGAAAATCAGCTGCAAAGCCTGCAGCCGATCAGGATCTTAGCAATCACGAAAGAAACAGGTATTGAGTTGTAACCAAAACAACCACTGGATTTAATTAAATCTATATTACAGCTTCGTTAATGTCCCAATTGTTGTAGGAAGAGCACGTAGGAGCGCCTTGTCTCAGGCTACTGCAGTAGACAAAAATTCACATGATTCTGCACAATGCCTCGATGAAACTTCATGGATATTATCAAGAGTAACTAAGAAAAATGAAAAAGAGAAAAAGATCGTGTTTTGCTCCAAAGAAATGGCTAGATGATTCAAATTAAACAAGAAATAAAATTCCTGTAATAAGTAAGTTGCACAAAACATAAACAAGTTCAGATAATGTTGCTGATAGATTTTCTTTTAGTCCTATGCGGATATGCTTGATAGAGATCCATGACGAAAATGTTGCTGATCAAAACAGAAAAAAGAACAAAACAGTTCGACAAGTCGCAGGGGTACAAACAAATGTTACATACACAAAGACCACTCTCGATATACTGCTAACAATTTCTTCCAATCCCAGTGATGGCTACAAAGGTTACCAGATCCAAGTACAGTACATTCTGCAGATAGCTTTCAGAATTCTGAAACTAGCAACTAAATTCAGTTCTTTGGACCTCACTAAAGCTCCAAAAGGCGGAGATTGATAAATGTTGGTCAAAGGTCTTGTTAGTCTATGTATGATGTTAGCACAACTTGTGACAATCGAAGTTACCTTGACATCCAAACACTTTAGTTGCTGCCATTCATTTACGTGACTCTATGCTTGCTCCGTAGTATTCATAATTCAGTTGAATTACTCTGACACTTTCGTCCCTCTTCAGTTCTTGTTACTTTCTCCAGTTTTCGACACAAGTGTACTGTCTGAGCAATCTGATGATGATTACTTCCTTATTGTCACCTAAATTAAAGGCTTAGGTTGGGTTTGTGAATTGCTTGCAAACGTCTTACAAGTAGGACACAACAAAATAGCTCTCACATGAGGGTAGTTATTTTTTTTTCATGATGAAAGTTCTTCGATTTAGTATAGTTTTCACGTGTGAGACTTACAGCTCTAAATTACATTGTTTATTTTATCGTGCAGATGCAGTCGGTTTTTTCATAACACATGTTAAGGTTGCGTATGTCCGAATCTTATAGCTTGTCATTGTTTTCTAAAGTTTTGCAAAAAAGATCATACAACTGATTGTATATCTGTAACCAAAACAACATACTCTGTAGTTAGTTTTATTGACGATGTATAAAGCTACTTCATATAGTTAGTTATCGCATTTGTAAAGATTTTGAGCTCGATTCAGAGTGGCTATTTTGGACGGAACACAAAAACGCTAACACTATAGTTATGTCTCTTTTATATTATACTGCACCTTTAATACTCCATAACCGGTAGAGTTAATATGTACATACAGTATGCAACAACGGTCGTTTACCATATCAAGGAATGACACTAATTCACTAGCGTTTTTCTCTCCATTTCACCCTCTTCGTTTTTACTCTCAATTTCATCCTCCAATAAAGTTTGGAGATGCTTCAAAGCCTTTGTTTAAAAACAAAGAAATCATCGTTTACTAGAGACGTGAGACGATGAAACCAAGGCAACCCCACATTGCGATTAGTTTATGGTGACCGAGTTTCAATCTCACCATACTTGCAAGTAATGAAGAAAAAATGGCATATAAAACTGTTTGGTATTGACAGCATATCTTGATTAGTCGTAGTCTCGTTAGCTTTTTGTCAGCCAGATCAAGCCAAGAGAGATTGCGAGTGGAATTCGGTGGTCTTCCACTGAAGCTATCAGAATTTAGTAATTTGCAGAAGACCGAAGTTCAAATGTTAATGCAACTTCAGGATTTGTATCAAACTCTGAATATAAAATGGATACGAAATATATAGCACAGAAAATCAGAAGTTCATTATAAAAGTAACTAATCAGAAGGAGAAGGAACAAAGTGTCAGAATTCATACGGAAAAACGAGCTCTAAAAGAGACTCGATGGAGTCTGGAAGTTGGCCATATAAACTGCAGCCGATCAGGATCCTAGCAATTATGAAAGAAACTGGTATTGAGAAAGATTATGTTTGTTGTAACCAAAACAAGTACTGCATTTCATTAAATCACTATTACTGGTTTGTTTGCTTCGACAATTTCCCGATTGCTGCAGGAAGAGGTACTAAGAGCTATTGAGTTTCTGAATATTGAATTGCATAATTGATTTTAATGATAAGAGTTACATTATATAGTAGATGCAATCTCCTAGAGTACA
>JAUEKU010136308.1:0-12376 GCA_032274805.1 Gypsophila paniculata
AATAATAATAACTAGATTTTGACAACCAAAAATATTCACAATGACTTTAAGTGGTTAATTAAATATGTTCATGTCTTCGTGATCGTACACATTTTGAGCCTACAATCGAAAAATAACAGTGGACCAGAAAATCGAAGACATGAATAGCAGCAACGGCCCAGACCAATGGATTTAGTCAAACGCATGTGGACCGTGGGCTTTCAAGTGAGAAACTTAGCCCATATTGTGTAAATATTCAATACACTTCCTAAAATTAGCCATTTTTTAGGCATTCACCTTAGTTACTTTAATTGAACAATTTATATTTTTTTTTTTTTTTTTTTTTTTTTTTTTGCAACAACAACATGATTTGGGGTCGGCTAACATGAATCATTCTGCGAAAATTGCCAAGTCGTATTCAAAAAAGTTATATAAAGGGCATAATAGTAGAAAAGCATAGCTAAAATATAACTTGTTCACTTATTACATGAAATGGACGGAGTATAGTTGAAATCAACCATCTTCACTTTTTCTTTTTCAAAATAAGCAGAAAGTTATTCACTCAATTTCTAGTCCCTTTGATCAAGAGTAAAAATTTACAAATCAATGAAATTAAAGAAAAATAGAAAATCACCGTCTACCTTACGTCCGACCGTACTTTCCTAACACCTCATCTTACCCCAAATACAACAAATCCCAAGTGATAATTAGTTTAATACTCCAGGGCTCTTGGAGTTGCATAATAGCCAATTTGACGAGCAAACACGTGAAATTTGGTGCTTCAAGTCAGCCATAATAAGTGCCTATATTTGACCCACAAATCCCCGCTTTTACATGTTCTTCCATCAATAACGTCAATTCTCCCCAGTCTTAGGAAATTTCCTATCACTCTATCAAATTCAGCTTTCTATTGTTCATATAATTGATCAGTAACTCTTTTTTATAAACGATTAAACACGTACGACCAAATCATTTTATGTCTTAAGCACTTTCATCATAGCATATCATAAACAAGTAGTCAACTTTTACCTAATTGTCTCACATAACGCTAATAATTCATAACTATAGTAAATAATCAAGAAATAGGTTCTATTTCAACCCAAAACCAAAAAAAAAGGATAAAATTGTGTCAAGTGACCAAAGAAAACACCAAGAAATGCTTCCAAATAGGGGGACCAGAAAGTCGAAAAAAAAAAAAAAAAAAAAAACCTTGAGTTTAGGTATTAAAACAACTAACTTGCCTAATACAGATGAGTTTGACTAGTCGTACATCTAATGACTTTTGATTAGTGGGGAATCAACCACGTGGAACATCCCCATTTGAAACTTAATTCTTGATTATGCTTAAACATGTGATTACTCACTTGTTTAATCAACATACTCTTTCGGCGCTACTCTACAGTGAATTATGAAATTATCAAGGCACTATACTAGTAGATTATGAAAGTACGTTGAATGTATTATAATACTAGGAGTAAGTGTTGTAAATATCGATTTTAACTTTCAAATTATAAGACGATCGACAAGACGATACTCAGTGCCTCAGTGGTGGAGCGAGGGAGGGCTAGCAGGGGCGGCCGTCCCCTTGAAATTTGAATTTTTTTCGATTTTTAAGTAGAATTTTCGAAAATTTTCTAATTTGCCTTAATCTATAAGGACTCCGCCGCCCCTAAAAATTTCAGTCCCCCAACCTAAAATCATGGCTCCGCCACTGACGATACTTAGTAAGTACTTAGTACAGTAATATGTTAAAGACGTAATTAAAGAGATCAAATAAATGGTCTTTTCCAACTCATCGTGAAAGACTGTTTTCTTTAAAACTTTGTGTTATAGTAGATCGTAAAAGAAGAATGCATGATACAATATGGGACGGTCTTTCAAATTGTTTCCGAAAATTCATTGCTTCAAATCAATTTGCTCTAGAGAAAGAAAAAATGACAAAGTTCACTACAAATCACTTGTATTAAAAAATCTAAAAATAATGGTGAGGTGGGAAGCAAGTGAAGCAAACAAGAAGCATCTCATCTCTCACCTCAATTATCATCCTAAATATGGGATTAGTCACGTTATAAAGGAGATAGTGTTTCTTCAAGACAAAGTAATTAGTGTGGAAGATGCATAAAAGACACCCTACTTACGCCTACAACCAAACACCTCACCACATGTAGCCAATCTACTCTCTCGAATGTTGGATTTGGGTAACTAAACTCACTAGTGTGACCCAACGGATCCCACGATCCTACAATTTTACAACCTGATTCTATAATGGTAAAAATAACATATATTTCGTGTTATTATAGTTATTAACATATTTTTCATATTAGCCTAGCTTTGAGGAAAAATTAATCAACCTAGTAATAATCTATGGATAAGTAGAAGTAATATATTTGTCTATTAAGGTGCAAACATAAGATTTTACCTTTATAATAGAGTAAAACGTGTTAATTTTACAGTGTTGTAATCAAATCTTATTAATTCGATCCTACCCACATCATCGATTCAAAGTACAATCCCGATGTTAATAACATTGGACGGCGTATAATCTATGACTTCAAAGCCAACCGCGATCTAAACTTGCTTAAGTGTGCACAATTAAACTCATAAAAATATAGTAATACAATACAGCTTGATCAAACACTTAAATCTAGAATTTTGAACAGACGACAGCAAGTTAAATTGTAATGCAAACTATTGACTTTAAACAAATTAGAGTGACTCTTTAATGTAACCTATGGCCTCTATGAGGTGAGCATGCATGCATGTTATGTGTGCACAGCTTCCGCATTCATGATAATAGTACTCCGTACTATATTGTTCTCAGATAATGTTCTATAGTTTTAGGAAAATCTACACTGCTCGTACAGAAAATTTAGATGATATACCGTACACAAAACAGCACTGAAAATAACATTTATGAACCTAGTTTTATTGAAATAAAACTAGTAGTATGCTTTCTCTAGTTTCGATATTAAATTTTATCGAAAAAATTGAACGAGACTTATTGGTCGAAAGAGTCACAATTAATTGATTGAATCGGCTGATCTAAAAGTCAGTTTAATGACAATATAGAGTAAAAAAAATATAAGCAATCACCCACATACTAGGTCTCATTTGTAATCATCTCACAATCTCACATACCATTATGTTAAACAAACTCATCTTAACCCTAACAAATTATCAAAAAAAAAATGAAAAAGAAAAGCATTACTAAAATTAACTACATACGGAGTACAAAATACTACAAGAATAACTAGATATCTTTCAATTTAATAATATTATTATGAAACCATCTTATATGAAAATTTAAGTTTCATCAACGTACAGTCGCACACATGGTCCCAATATAATGGCCTAGTATTTCATGGGTAATGACCAATACACAGTGTACACATCGAACGTACTAGCAGTAATAATGTATATTGCATAAATGGCATTCAAGTTTCCACACATATGGGCATGTTCATTACTGATCACTATATGTGATACTTATGATAAGGTTCTATGTCTTGTTACTATCATCCACACCAACTTAGTGTGTCATCCACATGACTACTATAATACGGAGTATATTTTAAGCCTTTTTCTCACAAGTCTTACTATTATCACCCGACCACCATGCATGTTTCCTACTCCTTAGTTTCAGTATCATATCCCCTTCGTTTCAGTAAATTGTTATTCACCTACCATTGTGTATGAGGGAATACCTCAAAGTGGACTTCATCGTGTTTGAATTTCAAAATCGAAATGAAATATTGTAGTGCATATTGACATAAGAAGTGAAGTTACATACTGAATGAATATCTACGGAATATAAAATCAAATACGGAGCAAGTAAAAACTCGTATGGAGTATAAAATTTTGAATTCGTACCTTTTTAGTATCAAGTTCCAATTCGTACCATTCCAACTCCAGAACTTAACGGTCCGTGTCCAATTAGAGCAGTGCTAGCATCAATCCACAAACAGAAGAAACAATAATTGATGGCAACAAAGAGCAAGCTGGGTAATATACAAATTACCACGGGTAAATGCAAGTATGACAAAATGAGGCAAAAAGAGCAGCAGGGCATCTTCCATAATAACAGCAAAACCCGGTCATTCATTGCAAAATCTTCATATATATCATGACAAATACACATCACATCTTGACATGACATACGTAAAATTGACAATCTATCTAACGGTATGTCTATTATGGCGCCCATGTTTGCATAATTCATAGTACGCCTCAACAATAATATTCGTAACATACTAGCATTATAAACTGAATTAGACGGAGTACATACATAATAGAGTATATGACTAGATAAATTTAAAATTGTTCTCGTACCCTAATAATTATAGTAGCCTAACTCGGAGCTCAAATAGATACGAGACAAATCAAACTAAATATAAACACCTAACATGCTATTCAAATTTGTACAACCTTGAGGTCTTAAGGTCCCAAGTTTGGGCCTTAGGTATAAACTAGATAAACGGATCATTCAGATCAGGTACGAGTGGGTCATATCAAGGCGTATTGTGTATGGAGTAATATTTTTTTAGGCATAACGGTCACTTAAAAACAAATTATATATGGATTTGCTCAATCAGATAGGATAAACTCAAATTTCAAGTCATATTTTATCTTAGATAGGATCTACCAAATTCAAATTAGTTTTTTCGAGTCGGAATAGTTTGGCCACATCTACTCAACTACTCAACATAAGACAAGCTAGGGATCAAAAAAGGAGAAAAAAAAGAAAGAAAACAACAGCCAATTAAAAAAAAAAAAAGGAAAAAGGCATTGAAAACCTCCAACCCATGCATGTCTTAAAGCCAGTGATATAAATACAGAAATCTAAACAGAGAAGTGGGGTTCACAGAGGAGAGAACACAACAGAAAATCAATAGAGATAGGGTCCCTCAAACATTTAATAAGGTGTGAAAAGAAAAATAACTTGGTGAGGTCTCATGGCATGTAAATTAGAGATGTACAACACTAACTCTACACCACCCTCTCAACCAATGAGCCCTAGAATCTCCTTCTCTAATGACTTTGCTGAGTCCCACAACACTTCTAGGTCATTTGAAAGGCTCCCTCCCCCGTCTTTGGATTTCGAGTTTTCAGTGTCGAATCACAGTATGTTGCCTGCTGATGAGCTTTTTTCTAAGGGCAGGCTGTTGCCTTTCAAAAATAACATTGGTGGAGGTAGTAGTGGGCAGTTGCAGAGGACCTTGAGGGATGAACTCCTTGTTGATGATGAGATGGAGTTCTCCCTCAAACCTCCCAAGGGTGCATCGTCGTCTTCGACAACGAATAAGTGGAAGGGGTTTTTGGGTCTTAGAAAGTCCCACATTGGGTCCAAGAAATCTGAGAAAAGTGGCTCTTTTGATGATGATGATGCTAAAAGATTTGCTTTTCCGCCTGAGGATTCAAATCTTACCAAATCTCTCCAGGTAATTAACACGACTCAACACTTCGACACTTTTATACGACTTCTGATGTCAATGTACCCATGATAGACCATTAGATCTAAAATAACATATCGTGTCATATACGTCGTATTTAGTTTTAAGATGATCTTGCAAATTTCCATAGATTTGCAAATTATATAGGTGCAACTAAGTATAGTAAACAACATAATTACTAACTATTTCCAAACTTTGATGTGAGTTCAGGACACAATGAGCAGTGACAGTCAAAGTTGCACTGATATAGAGATGGGAATATAGTTTACAGGAAAGCTCAGTTCATGTCAATAGAGGGAAGCTGCAGAATTGACTGTTTTGTTTCTTTCACTTTTTTTTTTTTTACCTTCAAATTTTTCAGTGGAGGTCAAGATGGAATCTAGGGATGCTGATATCTGGTAAATGGGTGGTACAAATTATCTAGTGAGATCGGCATATGCATATGACGAGGTATTTGTGACTAAAATATGACCATCAATACGATTACTGAATGAATTTTGAAAATTTATTCTGTAACGGTTATAATAATCGTAACGAAGGTCACGTTTTATTCACAAATAATTTGTCTAAAGCATCCAACGGTCTCATGGGATAATTATTGGATGGGTTGGTTTCTACAAGCTTGATTTATTGACCTTTTCATTTTGACCCCAAACCAACCATGTGATTCTAGAACTTTAGTGTTTAGTGTTTACTGCCCTAAGAAGTTTGTCGATTTAGTAGGGATTTTTTTTTTTTTTTTTTTTTTTTTATGTAATGTACAAATGAAAAAAGCATTATTTGCTGGAATTCTCCCCCAGTGTTGGTCAGATGATTAATTCTGCTCCTGGTTCTAGTTGGGTCATGTACTGTACTTCACTCCATTTTAGTGTACTTCAACTCTGTAATGAGCTACTCACCTTAGTTCAGTTCTTGTGAATTTTCATCTCATCTACTGGCCAATTACAGAGCACCGTCGAATCATAACATCTTCGTCCTCCTAAGAACATGCCTGGTTGCTCGAGATCTAAACTTGTGTTTGGTTACAGATCAGATGTATCATCAAATTAGATGAGTTATCAAAGAAAAAATACATAGTTCCACGGTATCACCCTATATTCGGTGAGGTGGACAACTGTTTTAAACTGAAATTGCCTAGGGTCTCCAACTTCCCAAGGTCAAGCACCAACAATATGAGACACCAGAACTAGAAAAAACGTTTTACAAAACCAAGATTCTAAAACTGAACTTCATATCCACAAGAACCACTAGGAAGGATAAGGATATGAAACTTTCATAATGAAGAATTTTAGTAGTTTTCTAAACCATTTGGTTCGCTACATGCATATGAAATTTATCCAAAACGAAAATGTCATAAACTGGATGTAAAAAACTTTCATGGATGATTGATCACAGGAAGTAAAACTTAATGTAAGATCGACCAATCATCTCATGGGATAGGTGAGCAAGTAAGCAAGCCTCTATTTCGACTCCCGAACAACCCGTCAATATGACCCTTCTCCAAAATTTGGAATTCCTCATGTGTTATATAGCAAAAGAGTGAAGGACCACCAATTTGTCAAGGTCTTTTGGGATACTGAAGAATGATATACCTCAAGTTATGCACACATTCAAATTCACTTCACAAGCTCAGTTGATATTCCCAATTTTGAATGAATAAAGCCAAAGCCCAAAAGTTGGGAGAGGGCCAGAGTGTTTGTATCTGGGCCCTATTTTACATTGATGTAATTTGGCACTTTGGTGAAGAAATCAAGCAAACTTGTCTCTAGAAAATTTTGTATTCTATGCCTATCTTTAACTTGGACTTTCCTTTTTTTCTACATGGGGATCCCCTCCAAAATGTACGACGAAAAACACAGGTAGACCCAAAAACTCGAGAATACAAGGCAATTTCGAACTTACAATCATTTTTTTTCCTCCCAATATGATGTTACCAAGCTTGTCTCTATCCCATTTTCGTTTCTTTGTAAGATGTTACCCAGTTTCCTCAATAAACACTAGAGAACATTTTTAATCTTATTCTTCTAACAATATGTGTTTGTAAGTAAATCTACGACTTTGTCAATCGGCAAGATTTGCACAGTCCTATACTCCAATGAATCCAACCACCAGAAACATGACACCAAAAGAAAAAAAATGGGATTGCAATGATCAAATAACAGAGAAAAGACGGAAGACACAAAATACTCTGTTCTGAACATATATGAACACTGCACTCACTCCCAACTACAAGACGAAGAGAGGAGCTCTTCAGACATATTCACAGGTGGCTTATCCTGTTATCCAAGATAAGGAGTAAATTGCAACTTCCAAAATCTTTAGCCAGCGAAGGTAACTTAAATTTAAGAAAACCGCAATTGTTCCTTTCATTTACTTAGACTAGTCTATCGTTGTACCAGTCATAAAGCCTAACAATACACAAATAGAGAAGCTATAACAACATTAACGTTTGGCATCATCAAAACGTACGGTAAATGTTCTTAAACGTAAAAAGCGCAATCACTGCATATTGTTAGCAAAATAGTACACCGTAGTATAGCCATGGCCCATGGAGAACTAACCTGTTCCTAGACGAAGAACATTCGTAGTGTCTCCACTTGTTATGGTGTGAAGACTGAAAATGATAGTCTTTCACAAGCAGCTCATCTGCACAATCTGCCACAGGTATAAATTCATGAATAGGTTGTAATACCATCTTAATCAACCAACAACATTAGTAGCTAGAGATGGTTCGAAATTTTCTCTCAGTGTTTTCCAACCTCGATGATTTTATCTTCTGTTAAAAGAAGCACTTCAAGTGACTTGATATCGATAAAGATTCAAGAGTAGTGTCGACATTGTTTATGTGTTAGCAAGTATTTCGTAGTAATGAGAGCATCACATGAAAGGCAACTTATAAGGTGAGTACAGAAACTCACAAGTACAACTTTGTTCCACTCTAGTATCAAAATCCAGTGTATGCCGAGGCCCATTGACATCATTCCAGCCACAAGCCCTTTAGGTACACCTGCATATTTCTCCGAGTCTGACATTCGTAGCTAATGCTGTTGATCCCGCAGCACCTGTAAAATCCAAGTCCACATACTTTTCAATAACAATAACTCAGCAAAAAGTTATTGAGAGATCGTAAACTGTTTTCATCCGATTACTGTGTTTTTCCACTAATAACAACAATCCAAGTACCACAGGAACAAATTTGTTCACACATTTTAGACAGCATAATCTCAGTCCGAAGTCCAAATTAAACACAACGATCACACTTTGTAGACCACATAATCTTATTGCAAGGTCAAGCCAATTTCACATGATATTCACTCGCATTTGCCATGATCAATTAAGTACGCTGAGGCCAGAACCTGACAGGCCAGATTACGTAAGCTAGTTGTTGCGGCTGTCGACTGATGCACAATTATTATATTGCTCGGCCCATTAGTGGGAAATAGAATAACCCACGGTCCTCCAACGAAACCAAATCCAAATATTTCAACGTACGAATGATGTTAAATCGAAACATAACGGTTACAATCCTCATTTCCCCCTCACCTTCAGTCCCCTCCCCTTCGCATATAGTCGAGTCTGACACTTAGACACGTACTCAAACGGCTTTCCTAAACCAAAATCATTCATAGTTCTCACATACCCCCCCTTCTATATGTTTCGGTTTCAAGCCTATGTTAGGGTTTCTCTATTTGAATAACCTCTGATCTTCCCCTCACTCGAAACTCGAAACGAACCTAAAATCTGAAATAATTTGGAATTATTCCCTTCACTCCCTCCATTAAATTCATCTCTAAAGTTGTCTACGCTTCTTACCTTCTTAATTAACGTACTCGTTCCGTTTCAATCAATTATTGAACACTTTAATTTGTGAGTAAACATAGGTAAAAACTGATCGTTTTCTTGAAAAATAAAATTCGATTAAATTATAATCCATAATCACGTAGCCAAAATCCACCTACTTTCTTTGATTGACCTATGTGGACCAAATATACGTATATTTACATACAAAGAAAGCGGTCAATTTACGTTTACCGTTAAATTATCACAATAATATAATAAGATCAAATTAATTACAAAAGAAATCATTGAAGAAAAAGAGAGAGAGAGAGAGAGAGGGAGAATTAAGGACCACCTTAATTAGTGGTGATTTAGCAGTATCTGCAAATTGCAATTTTATTAAATTCATCGTTTCATGCATTTTCACCCTGGTAATTTATGGTAGTTACCGCCAGTGTAAGTCTTGTACTACTACATTGTACTAGTTGGCTGTGATATTACTCATTGCGGAGAATCGTCTTTTTCTGGATTTGGGCATAAGCCAAGTGTTACGTAGAAAAGAAGGATGATTTAGAAGGTTAAACTTTTGGATTTGGGGTCTATATATATGGTTAATAAGGTGGAAATAATATCATTCGGTGTATGTTGAACAATAAGATTTAGATTCGAATTTTTTTTTCTAAAAAGTTCGAATTTCATTTCTCTTTAGTTATATAGGATTAGCGCCTTCTTTTACCCTAGAAAAATAAGTTACTCTTATACAACATTTTAACAAAAGGTTTCACACTTTATATGCTTTATGATACTTTTAAATCTAATTTTTTTTTTATTTAATGAAATTAATTGCAAAACTATAATAAGTTGTTAGAATTGGCCAACATAGTGATCTGGCCCAAATCAACCACTTTCTCAAACGGTTTTTTAACCGACCCACCTAGTCCTAAAACCAACTCAATCTAAACCAATTTTAAACCCTTCATATCCAACTTTGGAATAATCGTAAAACATCATGGACGATACACTGTGGAACTGATTGTAAAACGTAAAACTTCATACATCGCAGTATTCGCACAACCATCTTAAAGTAACCTTTACATGAATGTGAAAGTTAAAGGTAATTCCGAGAGAATGTAAAGGCATGTGGCCTTTTTTAACTTTCTTTCACCACCCGGGTTTCTGACAAAAATTTTACCCCATTTTAACTGCAATGACGACATATTAGCAATGTTAAATGTCAATTTTATGAGGAGTAAGTCTCCTTTAAAACGGGCTATCCGTCTTAAAGTTAAAATGGGTCAACTATTATCTCACCTGTGCATATAAGACAAGTCTTTTGCTTTATTTAATGCACTTTATTTTTGTTTTATTATAAATACTTGACCCGTTGTAAGCTTAAGACGGATATACCTGTCTTAAGTGAGAATTTGTGTTACATGATTTACATCAAGTGCCCACTAATTTTTTTTTTACATTACATGATTTACAGCCCACTAATTTTGTTTTTTTACATTACATGATTTACATCAAGTGCCCACTAATTTGTCTTTTACATTACATGATTTACATCAAGTGCCCACTAGAAAGAAATTGGAGACATGTGAAACATGTGAAAGGATGAAATTATTGTCATGATGACTTGTTTGTATTTTCATGCTAATCTTATGTGAAGCAAATTTACACATGAGTAATTCCTGTGAAAATCGGCTTTCACTTTCGAAATAAGACCGACAATAAATGTAGGCATATTAAAATAGGTATTTAGACAGAAAAAAGAAACAATCACTCAAAATTCATTTTAAAAGACTGTCTTTTTGGAGACTTTATGTTTAAATTTTTCGAGTTGATTCTCGCTCATGCACCCCAACAGAGCGATATATTCGTAAGACCAGTACAATATAAAAAGGATATGATATTCAAACGTTAATAATTCACAATACTTTTTATCCAGGTCAATAAACTTTGACATTTTTATGTAGACTAATTTTAAGGTCCATCGGAAAGACAATAACTTGGTCCTTTCTAACCAATTAGAGTACTTGAATTCTACAAATGGACCCTAGTATATAATAAATAATCTAGTAAATAAAATGAATCAAAGGATCTCATTGGTTAGAGGGGCCAATGACTTGGTCCTCTCGGTGGACACAATAATTTTTCAATATTATTATAGATTTAGACCAAATCTTGGAGGTTGACTTGTCCAAATACAAATAATTGTAATTGGATAGCCAATCATAACTTTGTAATCCCCGTCCGTTTAAATTTTTCGAATTGTAATTGGGACCAAATCTTGGAGGTTGACGAGTCTGATTTTTTCACTTTACTTTTTTTAAAATTTTTGATAAAAAAATATTAAATAAATAAATAAAAATAAAATTACAGCATGGTAACAAAATGAATAAAAATGGTAACATATTACATAAGTTTGTCATTTTTCAACTACAAAAATAAAAACCGAACTACTAGATTTATACTCCCCCGTCCCGGTCAATACGTTATTTTTTCCATTTTGGGGTATATCAGTAATACGTTACTATTTCCATTTTTAGTAAGTTTCTGTATATAAAAAGTAATTTGTAAGTGGATTTAATAATCATATTTTATTGTTGTATTAGATATCCACTTGCATTTTCTTAATGTTTGTGTAAAAACTAATAGTAACCTATTGATTGGGACGGAAGGAGTATTTATTATTGTTATTATTAGTATTATTCTTTTTTAATCTTGAAAATATTAATATTATTGAAATATTCCTAATCTAATAATATATATATAAAGTCGAAACCATAGCCTCTATGGTCGACATTTGTCACTCATCTATTGGTTGATGAATTTTTAATAAATAAATATATATTTAATATAAATTTATTTGATATAATTAGGAAAAAAATCTACATGAGATCAAAGTTAAAAATTAAATTTATTTGATGTAATTAAGTAATATAGTTCTATAAGGATTCTAAAAAAGATCTATTTTAACACAAATTTTTATACAAATAGGTACTTAATACATTAACTATGTGAAATCACTAATATATATTTTAATAAAAATAGGTACTTAATAAAAATCTAAAAAAAAAATTATTTAACTACCTCTAGAGTACATGCTAAATTATAGGTGCTAGCTAATAAGTTCGTAACGCATCATGTATTACATTGATACGCCCATG
>JAUEKU010136638.1:0-12375 GCA_032274805.1 Gypsophila paniculata
TATATTTACATAATATTTGTATCTATATTTCCATTGCTTTTAACAATATGTCATATTACGGAGTATATAATTTGTAGCCACTTTGTACTTTTTAGTACATGTTTCATAATTAGAGGTAAAATAGTATCACAATAAGTTATCGATAAAAAGTTGTTGTAGCAGTTTTGAGTTTTCGTCTTTCTTTGGTCATATTAGATTCACAAAGTCTTATGTGAACTGTCTCGCAAAATTTATTATATTAGTTTAATCTGTCATCGAGACAAAAATAAATTAAAATCGGAGATTCTCAAGTGAGACGGTCTCACGACAAATTTATCGTGATACTTCTCACATGAGGTAGTTCCCTCTTAGTAAGACCAAAAAAAAGTCTACACATAACAAGTAAGAAAATGAGATACGACATCTAACACTACATAAGAAAATTATTAAAAAAAAAGAAAAGAAAAAAAAATAGTGGCAAAATCGTAAATACGAATGAGGGAGTAGGGGCATAAGCACACTGAAATACCCCCACCCCCCTATTCTCTTTTAATATAAGATATAAGAATAGACGTGGATAAGTTAATTAATCAAGTTCATAGTTCTCTATAATTTGCATCCTAGAAATATATTTTGATTGGGATCGAATAAGATCGAGCATGCACAATTGCTGAATCAAATATTTATATTTGATTCAATATTTCGAAAAAACTGGATTTGTTATCTTGTTCAAAGTTAACTTTCGGATCGCATGTGCAACATTTCGAATCAAATTAACATATTCACATTTCACCTGTCTGAACAAATGTTCTACGAAATTTCTACCCGCCATAGATAGTGGCCCGGATATAAGTCAAAGTTTACTTAGTGGGCTTAGTCAACGAGGGACAATTTGTGTGTTTGGACTTCGGAAATGAGGGTGTGATGCTACCTCAACATGGTGGGCTGAACGCTTAAAATTGGATTAGCTATTACTTGGTCCGAAACCAATAATAAATGGGCCTAGGATTATCATATCTTTGCTAATTTGCCATCACTGTATCACATCCCAAAATTGCATCTCCATTGAGGTTTAACAGCCGACCGTTAAAAGTAAGTCAGTAGGTGTCTCGTGAGATCGTCTCATATCGTGAGTATTATTTATTAAGTAAAATCGTGGAGACAAAAGATAACTATCATTTTCACGTGAGACTGTCTCAATTAAGAATTTGTGAAAGTCAAAATAATGCACACATTAAGTCTTAGGATCGGTATAGCATATTTACCCTCGAGTAAAAACTTAGAAAACAAAAAGCAATGTTTCGCCAATTCGTTGTTTGACCCGGAGACCAGCATATATATAACGAATACTATAAAATAATTTCTTGATTCAACAAAATTTGAAAGTGAAACAAAATTTAGGTACATTATTGATTGACAATTTCAATAGTTAATTTATTTGAACATCACTCCATACATGATCAATAAGTCTCATGTGACACAGACACACAGTCATGAATGTGAGATCCATTATCTATTACAATTCTACGATAAGTTTATCGTAAGACAGTTTGAAATTGTGTACGACTGCATTATAACGATATCAAGAAACGAAAAAACCGCGAAGATTCAACATTAGATATGGCGGAGCATCAATTGCAACTCATCAATCAATGCAAACACTCACTCTATCAATGATCGCCGATCAATTAGGTAACAATTTCATAGAATGTAATCATCTTTACTACATTTTATCGTTGAATTGTTAATATTTGATCATCGTATATTACAATTACTATTATATTATGCTTTAAAAACCTAATCCTGTGATCTGTTGCCGTCTAAATTATGCAGATTATCGTCGATTCGATTAATCGTCGTATAATGTGATCCGATGAAGGCGGTTAGTTGACTTCTGAACTATAATTTCGGTTTTAGTTTGCATTGATTTTCAATTTATGGCGATTTTTTTATGTTTATGATTAGGATTTCTGAATTTGACTTTTGAACTATGATTTCATTTTTAGACGGATTAATTTTGCAGTCAGTGATGAGGTTTTACGATAAAATTACGATAGAGACGAATGTTTGAGAACGTTAAGAATTGCATACGTGACTTTGGATACAATTTATAGTAGTACAAGAGAACCGTAAACCCGTAGGTTAGTGTATAAGACTAAATAAATCGAATGGAATCCTATTGCAATCGTAACGATACAAAGATACATGATATCTTCTTAAAGAATATACAGAATTATTTATGTTGAGAAATAACATCTTTTTCTATAGTTTATGTTTAAGTTTGCTAGTATTTTTCTGTCAATCAGTTTATGTTTGATGCATTTGTGCAAATTGATGCGCAATGTAGTGTGTTAAGTCTGTCGAAAGGAGATGTTTAGTGACAAAAACCGTAAACCCTAGTTTAGTGTATAAAGAATATACAGAGTTAAGTTTGTGGAAAAGAGATGTTTAGTGACAAAAACGACTCCACTGGGGATCGAACCCAGAGTCTCTGGTTTCGTAGACCAGCGCCTTATCCATTGGGCCATGGAGTCCTCCTTATGCTTTGTTATTTGGCCACTGGATTTAGTTTCCTGTAAGACCGTATATAGAAAAGTTCCTAGACATATAGGAAGTGAAGATATATTTTACGAAGTAGATGATTAGTTACAGCGTAACTGTGTACGTGTAACGTCTCACACATATATTGTGTAAGACCGTCTTATTTCTGACTTTGGAGTTAGCTACTTGTGATGAAGATGCTGGAATCTTTGTCACCGATAAGTACTTATGAACTTGCATCAAATACATGTAGCCAAGTTCAAGCAATATCGTTTGAAGTACTAGCAATTAACCTTCTCAAAAAAATCCGAGAGATATATATACACAAATTAACAGCGTTATAGTCTAGGACGAATGTGTAAGAAACAAGTTATAATAGCCTGGACCTTAGATATTGTAGCTCAGCACCTTACATTGCACCTATTGAAATTATCCTTTGGAACTTCCATATATAGATTAGAATATTGAAAATGAAGGAAGTAGAGAGGAAAAGAAAATCATCCTGCTGTAGACGATGTTTTGTGTTCTTTAGTGACGGGTTATGTATCGGTATCGCTAACAATTTGGTGATTGATAATTTCGTTAGAGAATGGATTTGTCACTCTGTAGTATCGAGTTAGAGACATGAAGATCTTTCTTGTATTCTTCAAATATTCAAAATACCCACTTTCAAGGACATTTTTATAGGGGAATCAATGTGTTGATGCTTATTGCTTAACATCACCTGGGAATTTCAGAGGTTAATAACTATCTTGAGAATCAAGGTGGGACCAAATATATGAAATAATTCGAAAGCAGGGATGCTCGCTATGGAATCAACTTGTAAATGGTTGAAATGCCAATGACAACAAGTAAGATTGTTCTGTCTTTAGATGTGATTCTCGTAGATTTAGTGTAAAAAAGATAATTCCCAGGTCAATCAAATTTGAAGATTTTAAGCAAGTTTGAAGGGATGTGTCCTTTTTGTCCAATTCATTTGTTGATGCTCAATACCTGAGGCCCACATCTCTTGTGTAGAAGAGTTCCTATTGGTTGTTAAGTAGCTATTTACTCACCATGATGTCTCAGCCAAATGGCTTTGAATGTTAAGTTTCTGTCTTCCTGTAGTTCAGTCATCATCAGTCTATATTCTTTGGATCATCCGCTACATAGATGCTGAAAAATAAGTATTTCTGCAAAAACGATGGGATACTAGAATTTACGCAACCTTATTCTTATATTGAAACGCATGGCCTTCCATGCTCTTCCTGTCAAATTCTCACTCTAATCCACGGGTGAATAGATTTTGATTGTTAACCTTTGCATTCATTGACCCATCATCCCGGCCATGGTAGTGAAAATTTTCTGTAGTAAATTATGAACTCTAAGATTTATATGTGAATCATGTATTCATGTCCTATGTTATAGAAAGGGTGGCTACTGGCTAGCTTGAGTAATTTCTAGGATCTTACATCATAATCACTTGATGTAAACTATCTACTTTTACATTGAATTTCATGTTGTTTCCAATTCATTTGCTCTTTGTAAGGTAACTTTTGATCTTAGCAACCATTTTAAAGCTTTAGACTAAATTTTTAAGGCTTCTAATGCATGAAAATTAAAGATATTCGGGGAATCGGGGCTAAGATGTTTTATATAGAGTAAGTTTTATCTATAGGACAGAAAATATTCTCGGCATAGTACGTTGGAGTCAAAGCATCAATTTCTTTTTCAGCAGCTTCTTTAAAGGGCTGATAAGTGAGGCGGTGTTAGTTGATATGAATTACGGAGTATTATATTTATCTTTCTCTTCCTCTTAGTTGTGGCCTTTTAGGTACTTTTTTCTAAAGCAGTGCATTTGATTATAATAAGTGGAGTGAAGGTTCTAATTTCACCTTCTTAGAATATTACGGAGTATATTATATTCTAATTGGATGCCTGATCTAAGTAGAATATTATCAGGATGAGGAATCTTTGTCAAATATGGTAGTAGAATTTCATATCATGATATCTATCTGTGGTTCTTCAATGTCAGTATCAAGAACATGTCTTTGCATTTGAGATTTGGGCTCCACCAGTTGGGAAATATATATCGATATATCCTTGTTAATATTTTGTATGACAACAATAATGTTTTGGTCAATTGGAGACCACTATGAAAAGTATGATGTAACATTGACGGAGCTGACAGTTTTAAATCTTAAACCTCGTCCCGTGTCTTATTTTGATACTTTTTTTTTTCGTTTTTTTTGCTATAAGTACGGTCTGAAGCTCAATACTGAGGAAAAGAAACTCTAACGAAGATATAGGGTCTGTGGAAAATGGAGCAGAAAATGCAAATGCCTTTATGAGGATCTTTTCACATAGGCGCTTATTATGACTTTGTGCATGCAATGAGCTTCTAGGGACTTTCTTAGATAGGTTACGTGTCTCTATGGGATGTGACTGAAACTCGGGGCATGCATCTTGGAGGAGATTAGAGTTGTGAGACAGTGCGTTTATATGGATCTTTTCACATTGGTGCATATTATGACTTTGCGAGCAAATGAGCTTTTAGGGACTTTCGTTTAGATAGGTTAAGTGTCTTAATGGGAACCTGGTGCATGCATCTTTGAGGAGATGAGAGTCATGAGCAGATTAGAACCTGAGTCGCCCCTTGACCCCCTTGTCAAGACTCAAGGATCTGTCTGGAAAGGCGGATGTTCTGACTTATTACAGAAGAGTTATTTTAAGCTCGTCATGATTGTTATAGTTACTCCAATTTGAGTGCATTTAAGCGCTGAAAAGATTAGAGAGTCAAAGGTTTCTGATACACATTGACGAAACATTACATAAGTCATGGTCGAAAATGACCATTTAGATTACGGTTACAAGGAAAGGATAATAGAACAGAAGGCTGCTTTAGACCAAACCATAGTTGCTCGTCGGTCATCACAGCAACTTGAGATATCTTTTTTTTTTTGGTTGGAAACTTGAGATATCTTTGCTGCCTGCAGAAGTGTTCAAAGCAGAAATAATTTAATCTAGGAACTAAATGAATAGGCATGTGTTGGTCATAACTTAAAAGAAGCTGAGTGTAGATTTGTGCATTGGGTTTCTCTGTTGCCTTTTTACGTTTTGACGAAAAAAAATATAAATTTTAAACTGCACAAGACCATAATCTGGTGGGATATGGCATCATTTTGGGATGAAATGTCATGTGCTCTCTTTATCTGTGATTTAGAGATAGGATAAGTAGGTAAATAACTAATATTTGAAGATTGAGATTCTCTTTTTGAGTAAACTAGCTATATTTGATAATCTTTCATTAGAAAAATACGAAGTACGGAGTATATATGACTATTAGGACCAACTATGTGACCACTTCATACCGATTTCCAAATTTAATAGGTTTTCCTATCAATGTAACTTGGATCAATGGTCTCCTGCATTGTGGAGCAACTTACATTAATATTGTAGCTAGTGATAACATTAGCTTAACCACAGTCGACATGCATAATCATACGCTTTCTGTATAGTATTGGTATGTCGTACGTTGAAACCTTAAAAGTGAAGCATTGATTAGATTAGATATGATGGTGGAAGGATACCTGAAGTCATTATTGAAACTCATGCAGTTTCCTTGAGGATAGCCTGTAGTTGGGAAAGGGTACCTGACCCCTTTCAATCAGTTGGATATCAGCTACGAGGATTTCATAATGCCTCTTGACTTCCTCGGCAGATTTACCATCCACAAACCTTGCAACATTCTGCCAACGGTCTTTTGTGTCCCTGTCATACAAAGCTAGTGCCCTTTCGAAGTCCTTGTTCTGTTGTGTAGTCCATGTCGAGCTGACCTGCCTACTAGAACGGTGTAAATTTGACGACATTGTATCCTAACTGCGTAATGAGCCCTGAAAGGAAAGGGAGAAAAAACGAGTTTTGATTTTAGTTTTTTGTGAGAGAACCGGTAGGAAAAAGATATAGAGCTTGTGGCTTTCACACTTTGTTATGTGGAAAGATGTCTGAAATGGAAGTTACCTTATATAGAGGAGGAAAGGGTGGCATAAGTGGGGGAAGAGAGAGAGAGAAAGAGAGAAAGAGGGGATTCGAATATGTTTATCGGCTAAAAAGTGGTGAAAACAAATGGCCAGTCTCGTATCAAACCACACGATCGAAATTCCATTGGAGAAACAGGGCTAGAGAACCTCAAGGCAAAAGAGGTTGAGGGAATCACTTTCAAAAGGGGGGTAAGAGAAGAAGGGATCTCTCTATTTGGGTATATAGACTAAGTACTTTCCATTAAGAAGATTCTTTTCTCCCAGGGGAAAACTATTTGAGGTTATTTAATCAACAATTTGTTTCTCTTTCGGAAAAGAAATCGCGAGTCCCTCACAAAGCCTCTTTGCTTAATAGAAAATAAGGTCGTGTACATTTGGACTTTCTAAGACCTACTTTTGGCAGATTCATTTCGAATATGTTTCGAATTCTTGATGTCGTTTCAATTACTAGGGGAAGTGGACCACCGTTTTTAACAGTATCATTAGTCAGCATTTTCCGGCTTAAGAAGTCTCTAATAATGGGCCACTAATAACTATAGGGTTGCAAGCTTTTCTCTTCCTTTTAATTCAACACCTAGATTATGCGCGTTTGCTAACATTTGCATTCAAGTGAAGGTCAATTGTATGTGTGTTTTGCTTTTGCTGTTCCTTTTCCTTTCGATTGTTTTACATGTGAAGTGATTTCCTCTGTGTTTTTCGTCACTGTTAAAGTTATAATCTGTCGAATAAGATGTTATAGAACACTCCAGTTTACAGTCGTGCGAACTTCGGTAATTTTTTGACAGTTAACACAGATATAGACTGAAGCTAACTTGTAGCATTGGCTTCAGTTCATCTCACTGAAAGTTTTTAGTCTCAACCTTTTGTTGATATCATGGTTTATGCCTAGGGGTCGAGCTTGTAGTCGTAGATGGAAACATGTGTGTCCATTATTTGAAATTTCACTCCCCATAATTCATTTCTCGTATTATGGGGTGATTTGTAGCTTCTGTTGGGGAAAGCGATGTCGAAGAGGGCTCCAATACCTCTTTGGAAAGTACGTCAAAGAATCAAACTTGGGCACAAGCCGTTTAACTTTTAGAAAATGATAGTCTGAAAACTGTTTATATGGAGTAATAAATTCTATGTAATTGTGCTGTATCTAGTTATGGCCAAAATTAATATCGTTTGACCGTCAAATTTAAATAGAGTATGATCAGATAAACATAAATTTTTTGCAGCTTAATACAAATCTCTTACGAGTAATATTAATTTATGGGAGATAGTGTTTTTTAGCTTATATATTGTATAAACATGTCACCCTTTATATTTGTCTGCTAATTGGTTTGTCCTGACTACTGGGGCACCTGGGTATTGATGGCTATAGCTGGTAAATTACAAATACAATGACGCCAATACGCAAGCATGCATGCATATATTGATCTATTTATTGCCATTGCAGTTTTTTGGTATTTGAGTTTCGTACTCTTTCACAAATGTTAAAATGAGACCGTCGTATGCATACGACAGACTGTTTGTTCTTAAAAAGGGCTAGTTCAATGCTTGTTTTGACCATTGTTGAGTAAAAAATTACCACTTTAGGGGGTTCCAAAAGTGGTCACAATAAACTTAAAAATGGTCACAATAAGCATTAAAATGGTCACTTTTAGACCTAAATTATATAGTCGTACGCGTACATCCATCTTACAATAGAATTACTCGTACTCTTTTGATCAGAAACTATATTCCAAAACCATTTACTACCCACCTGGCTGGCTAAGCCTGGATTGCCTTGGTATTACCATTTTATATATTTTCGCACGTCTACTACTCCCTTCATTTCAATGTCTAAGTTTCATCTGATGTTTTTCGTAAGGAGTAAAACGCCGAATGGAGCTTCGTCGTTCTAGTTTTGTGAAATTATGGAATGTAAAAATGTATTTTACACAGAGAAGGGCTTTTATAAGCATGGGCTATGGAGCAATACTAGTCATTGGGCCTAGTATATGTTTGGAGCTCACAAGTAATAATAGGAAAAAAGGGATTAAGTGCTAAAGTATCATTCTCACTTGATCAATCCACTTTACTTTGTTCTTAGAATTTTTCTTTTGACTCTTGGGTGGTGTTTTCTGAGGACAAGATGCCAGATTATGTTTTGGGCTCATCGGGAATACGGTCCGATCATTACCTTCCCCCTTCTTTCGAAAATTATCCTTCCGCCAAAGTTGTACACCATCCTTTCAAGTCCAATCGTCTCGACTTCACTGTTTTTTGGACACTTGAATTTGAATACATGTACTCCATAGCTGTAGTAACATTTAAACTTGAGCTTAGGCCTGATGTTGTCATTTTGAGCATATTCATGTTTTGCTCGACGATTCAAGCCTCTATATTTTTCTCTTGATGTTTTGTAGTAGTAGTAGTTATTTGGACTGCTCCGTCCAGCCCAGTCATTTGTCAATGGTTTTGGACAATAGTATTGGCTTAACTTGTTCTGCAATCAGGCAAAATCGAAAGGACAATAGATAATTATGAGCAAACTTAAGAAATTTTTACGAGTAGAGAGAAATTTTTTTGGCAAATACCGAAAACTATGTTTTTTCTGTTTGCTCATAGAACTTATTTTACATGCTCATAACTTTCTTATTTGCTCCAAACGATTTTCCGTAGAGTAGGCATTGTGGATTCGTGTTAGGTTGTGAGGGGTTCGAGATGCACATTATAGACGGATGGTGTAACCTTATTGTGTGTTGAGCTCACAAGCATTTTGAATTACCTGTATTCGCCATTTACGCTAGTAAGCCCGGCCCCTTTTTCACATTGTGGAGCATGTATACAGTATACCGAGACTCGAGTTTACTTTTAGTCCGGTAGTTGAATTATTGTTTGAGCGTCAACAAATCCACTTCACAAACCTTCAGCAACTTTTTAACGACATCGTTCTGATCATCGTAATATGGATCGGACGAAATCGTGTCTTTTGCTTGGTGTTGTACATCCATTACACGGATGGGTACATCAACACAAAAGTTAGAGTGATAAGATTTACTCCCAACTACAGGCATGCGCACCTGTTCAGTATGTCCAACGCTTGTGTTTTTGTGGATTTCACATATTTACAATTTTACATACACACTCATTTATTGCGAAGTCACTTTTCTAGAATAGTAAAATTCACCATATGTGTTATTAGTGACCATTTTATTATGAATTGCCAATTTTATTTTGTAATTACTGATATCATGTTAGCGATAACGATAATCTTTATAATTTTGCAACTTCTATAATAAAATACAATTTTGTTAATACATGCGACTTTGATAACCTTTGATCATTAATCATGACACGGAAAATAAGTTTTATACGATCATCTTTCACAAAAATGAGATGATATATATACATATTCGTTGTAGCTAGTTTTAACCAATTACTCAAGTATTTCAATAGAACTTGAGTAGAAGGTCATCTATATAAACATTTGTTGTACCTATTTTTAACTAGTCTCATCGGATGAATTACGGTAGTGTTTTTTTTTTTTCAGTCGCAACCCACACAAAACTACTAAAGGGACCAATCATCAGGCAGTGCTGAAGATACTTTTCCAATCAAGTAATAGTAACTTAAAGCCTTGAGGCCATGAGGGTATGTCCTCTTTATTATTGATATTTTGATTGTGATTTTTGGCACAAATTTCTATTTAAGACGGGTATATCCATCTTAAATTTAAGATAAGTCAAATAGTTAGAATAAGATAAAAGCAAAATGTATAGAAAAAACAGAAGGTTTGCCTTATATGCACAAGTAGGATGATACTTGACTGTTTCAAGTAAGATAGATAAATCCGTCTTAAAGAAAACTTATTGATTTTTTTGGTTAGACTCTCAATGGTGGTCTCTCATGGTTAAATTTTATATATAACTTATTTTTTGTTTTTTTTGGTTTGCAAATTCTGGAAGTGCATTCGATGATATTTCAAAAAGTATACTATAAATGAACTACAAAAAATGGCACAAAGAACACGACATACCAGAAAGACAGAAAGTTCAACAAACCTATAAAAGAAACCCCGAGAAAAGTAACCAAAGTAAAAATACTTTGGCATACAACTAAATGCATGGAAACAATAAGTCGAATGAAATACGAGTAATGAACTAGAATGATATATTGGCTCAAAGATATTATTTTAAAAATATTCGAAATAATTATTCTCATAATGTAGACAAACTGATAATCTAATGAAGTTGGTGTTGATTTGATTGACCTTGGTTTGATAAGGGCATCTAGGCAAAAGAGTTAAAGATGCATTATGTATCTCTTGTCAGTTGTTGAGCATAGACTCCTTCAATAATACTCTACTTTGTTAATACTTTTTTTTTATTTGGGTAAATCTACACAGTTGTGCTTATTAGAAATATTAGTGGCAAAACATTATAATAAAATTTAAATGATTATAGGAAAATATTCCGCATTAAGGTATAATTATTGATTGAAACTCAACTACTGGCTTTATATATATTAAACCAATATTGAGACTCTAACAACAAGTTTAAGTTTTTAGTTAAGATGATTTTTAACAAGATATCAAAGCCCTGTGATCAAAGGTTACGAGTTCGAATCTTACCACCTAGCACTAGGCATGAGGAGACCTAGAGGTGGCCCTGGGCCGAGCCGACCCGTCGGCTGGTCGAGCTTGTCACTTGACCCGGCCCCGGCCCTTTTTTGAGAGTAGCAGCCGACTCTACTAATTCTCGACCCGAGCCCTCGTTAGTTATAAAATACTACCTCCATCTCAGTCATTTTTTCACATTTTCCAAAACAAAATTTCACTCATTTCTTCTCATTTTTATTTTTGAAAACTTTCAATCAATTTCATCCACACAATCTATTTTGTGACTTTACTTTTTGTTTTTCTAACAAATTTTATCCACACAATTTACTTCCTTAATCTTTGTGTCAATATCAAATTAGATGAAATGAGTGATAAGGAGGGAGTATTAAAAATTAATTAAAATCTCGAAATCTCGACCCAGACCCAACCCTTGTCTGAGGGCGGGTCAGGCCGGACCATGCCTCACAAACTAACGCCCGATGGGTGGGCTGGGCCGGGCCGGCCGATTTAGTTGGCCAGATCTAAGGAGACCTATAGTGAATATTCGTATGAGATGACATGTTAAAGTGTATAAAACCAATTTTTAAGACTCCAACCATTAGACATGATTCTCATATCTTGCAAGTAGATATGGAGTATCGAAGGTGTGCACAGTTAGTATGAAAGTATATAGCTGGTTAGGGTATGGCCTTCATGCCCATAGGAAGTGGAGACAAATTCATATGGCATAAACAAAATTGCCAAGTTGATCTCATCTTTAAGACACACCCCTTAAATGGCTAAACCTATGGTCTCCTTTAGTAATCAAGTTTCCTCTCATAATTTGGTCCTGTAATACTATTTCTTCAAATTATACTGTATCGGCATATTCTCATTTAAAACGGGTATATCCGTCTTAACTTTAAGACGAGTCAAGTAGTGTGAATAAAACAAAACAAAATACATAGGGAACCAAAAACTTGTCTTATATGCACAAATGGAACAATAATTGGCCCATTTTATTATTAAGATGGATAACCCGTCTTAAGGGAGACTTATTAATATCGGTATCTGCTAAGCTTCAACATTCCATCTGTAGGAATGGTTGTGCACTTGTGCATTCAATTGAAGGACTGTAGCCCAGCCCAATTTGGACATCTTACCGACTTCCCATCCACATTTCAACTATTTCGGAAAAAGATTACGATAACGACTTATTATTCTACTTTAGTTTTATATTTTCTCGATTCAAATTCAAGGATTCTATTT
>JAUEKU010136749.1:0-21259 GCA_032274805.1 Gypsophila paniculata
ATTATTATTATTATTATTATTATTATTATTATTATTATTATCATCATTTCACTTTATAATAAGTTAATATTCTCATATAAATTATTTTCTTAAGTTTTCTGAAGTTTTTTTATTTTTTATGAAGTTTTTTATAAGTTTTTGAAGTTTGCTGAAATTTTTTTATTAGTTTGATAAGTTAAGAAAAAATAAGATGAGGAGAACATGTCCTCAATCACTCATTATGATATGTAAGCAGTAAGACTAATAAGAACAGTAAAAGATGGTGGTCACAAATTTACGTAGACAATTCAAATTGCTTAATAAAGGTGGTCACGTTTTTGGTCCACATCAATGATCAATGAAATTTATCTATTTATTTATTTTAATTTTTTTTCCTGCATTACTATTGATTGCGAAGGGGTAGTACACTAGTACCATTATTTCCTCATCACTAATAATTTGTGGAAGACACAAGGATACTAGATTAATGAAGATATATCGGTACTATGGAATCTTAGATCACATGTGCCTTATTTAACCTATTGTAGGATAATATGTTAGGGTAATGCTATTGAAATATCATACGGCAGGGCGAAGCTAGGGGGTTGAAATATCAAATTTTTTTCGAATTTTAATTAGAAATTTCAAAATTTTTTTAATTTTCTTTATTTTATAAGTACTTTGTCCACTAAAAATTTTTCTGTTCCCTGTGAAAGTAAAACATGGCTCCGCCACTGGTGTACGACAAATTATTTTTATGAAAACAACTAAAAAAATATATAAGAAGATTCATGATAATTATATTGTAAATTTGTTTCACATAATTTTTTGTTGTTTTGGACTATCTTTATTAGAAGCGACATTCAAACTTGGGACATAATATGTACGATATTTTTGTGCTAACCAATAACGTTTTGGATATTTTTTCTAAGGATTTTGGCTCGTTGTGCTTAGAATTCCAAATTGTGCTCATATCGTTTTGAACAAATAACAAAATAACAATCAATGTACTCTATGAGTAAAGATGCTTCGCTCTCCAATGCAGTTTTAATAATTTTGTCACTACATAGTGTGGGAGAACTTGTTGGTATCCAAGACTAGAATAGACGATAGTTAGTTTCTTCATCGTACACCTACGTTATTCACCTGGCATAGCATCTATTTTTGAGATTCGAGATGCATTATTTACGACATTATGTTGTCATTTATTTCTCGGATAGATTGTAGAAAGACGGTCTGGGGTTAATGTAATCCTCTTATATTACTAATTCACAAACCACTCCAAAAGATTTTCCTGGCAAAGTTTATTCTAAGATTCCGAGATATTTAATTGGATTATATGCCTATTTTGTTTCTCATAAAAGCATATTTGTTGTCTTCCTCCTATATACTACGAAGTATTAATTTATATGAAAAAATTCTCACTCATTAGACAAGTGATAATTAAATTTAAAACACATATCTTATCAATAATAATTAACTAAAAGTAACTTTTATATATACCGCGCATTAAGTGCGAGACCTACGCTAGTGTTTAAATAAAGATATGTAATAGTAAAATTATCATATCATTAGAAAAATGAAAAGAAAAACTAGCATAAAAATAAGGAAAAATAACTATGTCATATTTGAAAAGTCTTGTGATAATACGATTGTAAAACCTTTTCATTTGATGATTATTCAAATAGGATACTAGTTTGAGAAAAAAAAAAACGCACTATTTTTCTTATTCTCTATATACACCAACCATGTCACCATGATGTGCTCGTATACTAATTAATAAAATAATTTAAATTTTTGTTTTCTTAGGTTATGTGCACAATGACAAGACTAAAAGATGAAGAGTTATTTAGAAACTTAACATGTTAAAATTACTTTTTGCACAGTATTCAATATAATATTTTGACAATTTTTTTTATATGTGACATTTTGTTCTTGAAAATTATAATTTTCTAAAAAATCCCCTGAAAACAAATGTAATCATCTTATTATTTATTTATTTATACTTCAAAATGTTCCAAAGTATTACTCAAAATTTTAGAAGTTTCACATTATTAAGAAGTGAAATGTGAACATGACTGACTACACAGGGTTGAGATTGCTGTTGGGCCTACTAAAATGGGCCTACCACGAAAAATCTACAAGGATGTTCATTGGGCTTTTGTAAGAAAGATGTCAAATCTCACCTTTTGGGCCACTAAAATGTAGACACAAAATTGTGTCCATAAGTGATTTAGTTATGGGCCTAATGGTCCAGTATGCTGATAATTAAAAGTTATGGGCCATTAAAATTTTTTTATAAGTTAATAATCTTGTAAGAATATAAATACTTGGAAAAGTTGAAATATTTGGTGTGGGGGGTGAAGCATAAAAATTTGGAATTTTGGAAAGAAACAATAATAGAGATAGCTTAAGAATTTTGGACATTTTCAGTTGACCAAATTGTTTTGGAATATTGGACATTGCCTTTGATTGCTATTTTTTGATAGTGATTTTGTTGCACCGTCCCTTTTTTGCGATATTCTAATTGATCGGTCCAAATCGTAACTCTTGTGTAAAGCTGTTTTTCATTATTAAATTAAAATATCAATAATAAAGAAGACAATTGAATAAATAATTAGAAAATAAATTAAAATGATTTGACATAATTTATCGTGAAATGTCATTTTTTTTAAACTTTGTCATACAAGAATAAATTTTCTAATTATTCAGTTCATCAAATATAGTTGCATTTCTTTCTTCATATAAGTAAGTACTCATATCATATGTCATGTCTTTTCCATAATCCCATGTGATTTATGTGAAAATAAGGAAGGTGGGAGACCTACTTTGGTTTTCCCATCTATTACTTCACCTACCAACTACAAACAAGGAAACATTATTGACTTTTACAAATAAAATATTTGGCTAATTTTCTTATTTGTCTACTTTTATTTAGACTATTTACACTTTAAACAAAATATTGAGTTTATATTCTCAATTTCGCTAACTCGAAATTTTATTATATTCTACACTCCGATGACCTACGAGGCTAAAATAGTACAAGTAATATGGAATACTACTAAAATTTCATCAAGTTTTTCATAAATATTCAAATACTTTTTAAGAAACGACGCTTAATACTTCATATAAATTCACCGTAATATTTTTTCAAGGCAATTTTATCAAAATTTCTTTTTTTTTTAATTAAAATTTAATCATATCACAATCACACCTTATATCGCAACAAGTCTATATCAAAAGTTATTTATTTTATAAAATCGTTATAATAATATCAAAGTTATTTATCGTTAATTCTTTCCTCAAAATGGTGCAATGATAGACTATATTTCATTTTGAATTATATTTGATACTATTTCCATTTTAAATTTTTGAACATATACCAACTGAAACCATATATATAAAATTATTACACGTCATATAAAATATACTCGTATACTGATCACCCAACAAAATATACACGTCATATAACGATCTTATACAATAATAATTCCCCAATATTATATTTTTTATAAAACATTGAAACATTATTCCCATACACTTGGAAAACACACAAAAAGTTCAAAACACAAAACACTTAACACACATTGTCAACCTAACCACCACCGTCCGCCGCCATGTCCGCCGCCATCTCATTCTCTCTCTCCTCCCCCAACCACCACCACTCCCCCGCCGTCCCCCGCCGCACCAACCACCGCACTCTCTCTCCTCGCCTCTCTCTCTCCGCCGCCAAACCTCCTCTTTCTCTCTCCCTCCACCACCACCGCCGCCGCCGCCGCAGCACCTTCCTCACCTTATCCCTATCCTCCGGCGGCGGCGGCGGCGGCGGCGGAGGAGGAGGTGACGGCGGCGACGACGGCGGAGATGAGGAGGAGGAGGATACTGAGAGTGGAAATGAGGCGATGAAGGTGCTGGGAGAGGTAGGGAGGAAGGTGGAGAGTTTACCGGCGGAAATGGCGGCGGCGGTGGAGGAAGGCAAAGTGACGGCGGAGATAATGCGGCGGTTTTTGAATTTAGAGAAGTTAGGGTTTATGAAGTGGTTGTTGCAATTTGGCGGTTTTCGAGATCGTTTGTTAGCTGATGACCTTTTTCTTGCTAAACTCGCCATGGAATGTGGCGTCGGCGTCTTCACTAAGGTCCACATTGTTGATCGTTTATATCGAACCGACTAAGTATTTATGTGTCGTGGTTATTTGACGTTGTTGATCGTTTATATCGAACCTCTTGTTAATTATTCTTATACGACTAAGTATTTACGTCATGTGTCGTGGTTATTTGACGTTGTTGATCGTTTATATCGAACCTCTTGTTAATTATTCTTATACGACTTAAGTATTTATGTGTCGTGGTTATTTGACGTTGTTGATCGTTTATATCGAACCTCTTGTTAATTATTCTTACACCTAAATGTTTATGTGTCATGGTTATTTTGACATTTTTGTTCTTTTATATCGAACCTCTTATGTGTCATGTTTTTTTTTTTTTTTTTTTTGTGACATTGTTGATTGTTTATATTGAATCTTTTGTTATTCTTATACGACTAAGTATTTATGTGTCATGGGTTATTTCATATTTGACGTTGTTGATTGTTTATATCGAACCTTTTGTTATTATTAAACGACTAAGTATTTATTTATGTGTCATGGTTATTTGACGTTGTTGATTGTTTATAACGAACCTTTTTGTTATGAGTAATGCTACGGAGAGTTTTGTTTTGGACAGTCTCTTCAACAAGCTTCTCTAATACACACTTAAAATATTATATATGCAGTAGGGATTATATATGCAGTAGGGCCCACTTTAGTTAAATGTATATTTGTTTATTTGATTGTGAGAGGGGAAAGAGATACTATTGGAGAGATTGTCCAAAAGAGATTGTTCGTAGCAGCCCTCTTATACGACTAAAAGTATTTATTTGTGTCATGGTTATTTGACATTGTTGTTCGTTTATAACGAACCTTTTGTTATTCTTATACGACTAAGTATTTTTTTTATGTGTCATGGTTATTTGACATTGTTGATCGTTTATGTGCATGTGAACATATGATAGTCGTAGTTGTCGTGAGTTGAAACTCGGAGTTTGGTTTAGGTTGAACATTGATCTTCTTATAGAATTCATTATTTACTTATCGGTTGTTTGACATTAAAGTGTGTATGTGTTTTTTTAGTTGGTATGAGTTTATATTCAGAATTTGCTTTAGCTAGAACTTTGTTCTTCTTACGTGATTAAGTATTTATGCATCGTTGTATGACATTATTACATTAAAATGTTTAATTTTTTAATTTCTTTTTTAAGTTGGTATGACTCAAAACTCAGAAATTGCTTGAGCTCGAAGCTTGATCTTCTTATATGATTAAGTTTTTACGTATACGTTGTTTGACATTTAATTGTTATGTGTTTGTTAGTTGGTAATTGGTACGGAGTATGAGTTATGATTCTGAATTTGCTTTAACTCGACCCTTGATCTTCGTATACGATTAAGTAATTAAGTTTGAATGTTTGACATCTTTGTGTTTATGTTTTTAGTTGGTATGAGTTAATGGGCGGAATTTGCTTTAGCTTCAACCTTGTTCTTCATATATAATTAAATATATACGTATAGATTCTTTGACATTAAAGTGTTTGTGTTTTCTTAGTTAGTACGAAGTATGAGTTTATATTTGGAATCTATGTTAGCTCAAACCTTGGTCATGTACGATTTTCAGTGCTACCGTGTCGGTTCTTTGACCATATAAATGTTTATGTATATGTTTGTGTTTTTTTCAGACTGCTGCAGAATATGAGCGACGGAGAGAGACCTTCTTCAATGAATTGGAAGTTGTTTTCGCAGATGTGGTATGCTTTCTTGTATTTTTACAGCTCTTTTTATTAATTTTGTTTGTTTGCTGATGTATGAGTGTTAATGAGTGATGAATGACTGTAATAATTGATGAGTCTTGACCTCGAGTTTTCGAACACGGGATTGTAAGACAGACTACACAAGTATTGATAAAAATGGATTTGACAACTTTGTACGAGGGCAAAATAGCAAATGCGCTGCAGCTTTGAATAAAAGACCGAAATTTTTAACAAAAAAGTTCATGTTTTTATTGTGTCCCTGCTAAGTCTCTTGCTCGCCAGAGTATACAAGTGTAGAAAGTGTCATTTTCATCTCTTTGGCTTGAAATAAGGTCTATCAGTGTCTAATGGATTCATTGTCGCAACTCATAATCAAAGTGAAATGTTGAAATAATCTCGTCGTATGCGTATGTCAAATTGTTGGTCACTTGGAAAGAGCTTTATGTGAATGCATGTTGGAGATGTTGGGTACGTCTGAAATCCTCCCGGACCCGGTAACCTCGCTTGGCTTTTTCAAGGCACTAACAAACATGATGATGGTGTTGATGGTAGACCTATAGTCTAGTGCTCCGTATAATTAGCTTACAGAAACTGAATGCTGTCGATATCAATGTTTTGTCATTTAGTAGTCATCTGGGTCTGCCTCCCTTTGACATAAATTTTGCTGAGTACTCGTTTGCCAAAAGGCTATGGCTGTCATTGCAGATTTCATGCTTGTATATCTTCCAGCTCCAACGGTTAATTTCCGACAACCACTTGCACTGAGCGCTGGACCAATTGCAAAATTCTTCCATAGTTGCCCTGACAATGCTTTCCAGGTATGGAATTGATGAAAAAACGGTTTGATTTTTTTCTGCTTTGACATCAAACAAAGTATCTCATTTGAGCTCATATGTTTCCAGATTGCTCTTGGTGGCGCTTCTTATTCTTTTATGCAGCGATTCGGTGCCATTGTGGTAAGTCAAAGTTGCTCAGCATGACTTCTCTTTAAAACTAAAGATTGAACTCAATATTGGAGTCTTTGATGTCTTGATTGTACATCTTAATGCAGCGTAACGGGGCCAAGCTTTTTGTTGTTGGGACTACATCTTCTTTGGTATGATTTTCCTCCTGTGTACTAGGTCTAACTTTATAATGGAGCATTCCATGCAGTCTTACAGCAAAAGAACTCGAAACCTTCTACTAATGTGTTTTTTTTCTTTTTATGGCCAAAAGGGGTATTGAACATGTGAAGTTACGTCATTGATGTTTTTATTTTCAGGTTGGCACATCTATAACAAATGCTGTGATTAATGCGCGAAAGGCTGTTGATAAATCAACGGCGGAGGAAGTAGAGAATGTACCTATAGTATCCACGAGTGTTGCATACGGTGTATATATGGCTATTTCGAGCAATCTGAGGTAGGTTTGATTATCAGCACACAAACTTTGTTATGAATACGGTGTCTTGTCTGGGTATGGTGTGTGGTATATGCTACCTAATGTTTTATTCTCGGCTGTGATTTAGTGAAAGTAGGTGGTCATTGTACATCATTGCCTGCTTGTACACAGAGCGCTTGTCCTGCTTTTGTGGAGATTGTCTCAACGTTTGTCATTGTTTTAATTGTAGATACCAAATTTTGTCGGGCGTCATAGAACAAAGGATACTGGAACCCATGTTACACAGCAATAAGCTCTTACTAAGCGCCCTCTGCTTTGCTGTACGAACAGGCAACACATTCTGTGGTTCATTACTGTAAGTGCTGTCATCACCTTCCTATACTTAGTTCCTTGAGCAATCTTCAGTTCTCTGATGATCATCTTGCTTTTCCTGTCTTACTGTTGCCTAATGTGTTATCGTCTCTGATGTCTTGTATGTTCAATAGGTGGGTGGACTATGCACGTTTGATTGGGATTCAGAAAGAACACAAAGAAGAGCATGTGTAGGTTTTCTCCGAAGATTCAGACGTAGCGTAGATCGACATTTACATACAGTTATTCTTACTTTCTGTTTCTTAAGACGCGAGGAATGTTGGACAAAGATTTGAAATTTCATTGCTAAGTTGAGAGTATTTCCGATTTGCTTTAGATTGAGGCAGTCCTTTAGTGGTTGTCTATATCGAGTTGTCGTCATTTTGTCCTCAAATGTGGTGAAGGCAATCGATGAAGCTTGTAAGGATATTTATTGATGATAATGATACGTTCTGTATTATTTGGCTTTTATTCACTCTATTTATGATACTGGGACTTCATAGATCTGTCCCGTGAAGATGCAAGAACTAACGTATGTTTAGTGTTGCTTCGAAATCCGTCGTGGTCTGATCAGTTGTTGAGCACAATAAGCGGTCGCGTGATCTTATACTGATTTGACATTATGCTTCTGATGTGTGGCAATCGTGACAACAAGGCTCGTGACATAAAATGCGTAAAGTGTATCGAAAGGATACACATTCATGTATATTCCACGGATTTATTTCCAGCAACGATCTATTTTTGTCATCATCTCACTTATACTGCACACAACTTTTACACTTGTACTACTACATAGTTGCTAAGCTACAATTGACAAATACTCGTACAACGGAATGAAGAAAATCACAAGATTACACTTCACTTAACTGGATCCTTAGTCAGCAGCTATGAAACCAAACTGTCGATTTTCGAGCACTAGAAAAAATCCGTCTCATAAATCAATTGGCTAAGCTAGGGCCATCAAAGGACTGAGTCTTTCTCAAATTCCAATGCAAACCCTCATGGATGCTACGAAAGAAATCGCCCATTGAGTCACCTTGACATGCTGTTGGCACGGGCCAAGGCGCCATGCTGCAAATAAGCGCATCACCAGGCGCCAACTGTTTTCTGTCTTTGCCGTCAAATGAAACCCAGGCGGGGCCTCTGCTGTTAAATGGCACTTGAACTCTCAATGTTACATGCTCTGGCAATATAAGTGGTCGGAATGACAGCGAGTGTGGACAGATTGGCGTAAATAAGATGCCAGGAACCTGTCAAACGTATCATAGACTCATAGTCAGCAAATCGGGACAGGTGAGCAAAAAAGATACCAGGTGGGGTAAAGGGGTTTAGATGTATATAGTTTTCCCAATGGGGTTTAGATACTCAAATGGGATTATGGCGTGTAGCGTTCTATAAAGTCGAACCAAATCAAACACCGGTCATTGCAACATTTCATGAGTTAGAATTTTGTTTAATGAGACATTTTGTTCTATTTGCACATTACAAAGCCAAAGAATAGGTGTCTTTAGCTCTACTGAAAATAGAAATCACGCCTTTTGACTCATGATGAGTTAAAATTTGAATCTACGGAATTAAAATGCCATATGAAAGAGTTCTCTCATGATTACTCCTAGAAAGACTTTAAAAAAGTAAGTAAAAGAGACAAACAACTTCAGCTCATGAATATACCTGTGGATGAACCATGGATCCTCCAGCCGCCAACGAATAAGCAGTGCTACCGGATGTGGTGGATAAAATCAAGCCATCGCCTTGAACGCATGTAACAAAGGTATTGTCACAATAGCATTCTAAATTAGTGAGGTACGAGGAGATCCCTCGATCAATGGTGACTTCATTTAGAACAAGTATTGGTTCTTCTCCCTCAAACTCATGCTTCGCTGCATCTCGAATAACTACGCACTGCAGTCGATGTCGTAATGTGATACTTACAGGACCCTGTATCACTGATTCCAGTGATTCCTTGTACTGTTCGCTATCTTTAGAGCGTTAAAGATAAACTATAATAAGTAGAGCCGACAAACAATAGGATCTGTCTAGCGGCCTAGAAAAGTCTCTATGCATCAAAGCAACAAAATTTAGAGGAAATCGAAAAGGATACAAAACGGAGTCATGAAGCCCAAAGATCCCATTGAAAAAGGAACCACAGGGGGAATCGGCCCTTTGAACAGCGACGTCGCCTGCACGTATTAAAAGAAAGTATGTATTAATCTAATAAACTCTTCTTATGCTTCTTCAAGGTTCAAACGAGAAAAAATATTAATATGCAAATAAAGCATACCCACAATACAGTTCCATCACCACCAAGGGTAACAACAAGGTCAACTTTTGTATGCAGGAGTAACACCTCCTTGTCTGTCAATGACAAAAAAGTGTAAAGAATAAAATTAAATTTCAAACATCCAATCGGTTTAGGCCCTATAGGCTATATGTTAAATCCGCCAATTACATGATCGGTAGTGCTTTAATAATCAAATTACAAACATCCGAACTTACCATCCTTCCAAGTCTGAACAAAGTTGAAGGAAGATGACTCCTCTAACAATTCAGACTGGACTCGTGGCTCCACGTATATGTTTAGATTCTTTTGCTCTTTTAACCATCTGAAACAAAGAATTACAAAAACAGATTACTTACAAGCAAGAGTAAGTTTCTGTAAGCATCTGGGTAGCCATTCCGAAAAAATAGCGCATCAATTCCGACATACGGTTGAAAACTTTTAAAGGAAGTAAGTTGGAATTATATGTACCTGACCAACTCAGAGCAAAGAAGTCGTACAGAAGTTGAATTTGGTTTGGTCAGAAGAAGAACAGTCTGAGGTTGACTCTCCCACTTTAGGAAAATCTGAAAACAGCACGGACTAAAAGTCAAGTAACTTACGAATGATGCTAGAAGAATTAGCTGCCTCAAGGGCTCCTGCAGCACATAAGAAAATTTGGAATTTTGACACATAACAAATAATTTCATCAGCTAAATGCACCCTAAAATGTCAAGGAACCAACTCAGCCAAAACCTTAAGGTGATGGTTGGAGTCCCAAGATCGATTTTATACTTTCTCGAACACGCCCCCTCATACGAATGCCCTTTTTTTTGGGCTTAAAGTGTGCATGCAACTACGGGCCTCCCCATACCCGGTGCTTAGATTTTCCACTTGGAAGGGAGGGGTGGTGAGATTCGAACCCGTGACCTTCGGTCATATGGCTCTGATACCATGTCAAGGAACCAACTCAACCAAAACCTTAAGGTGATGTTTAGAGTCCCAAGATCGATTTTATACTTTCTCTATTAGAATTAAAGAGGGGAGAGTTCATAGAGAGGAAATTGTTATTATTGATAATTCGTGTCTGGCAAATACAATAGAGTGACGCTATTTATAAGATCATAAACTCTAAACCTAAATCTAGAATATTCTATATTATTCTCGATATAATATCTTATTTATTCTATATGATATATCATATTCCTAAACTAACATATATCGATATCTCGACATATGCCAATTACCATATGTCAAGATCCCGATATCTCCAACATTGTTCATAATAGATACGGAGTAATTGCTAACTTTGGACTGGGTAGGGTTAGAACTTAGAATCCTCTCCATTTCCTTTTTATTCCATTTTCTTCCATTACCTCTAATACAATAATTTTATATAATTATCTTATATTCATCTCATCAAACAACCAACTGTTAGATTGTTTGAGAACGTAATCTCGGCCGTTCAAAAGACATGGAAAGTAATGGAGAAGGGAATAAAATAGAGATGACCCAAATTGCTAAAATAGTACTCGTAAAATATTTTCAATTTATAAGTCCTTTTTTAAGCATTAAACTCAACCCAAATCCTTATTTATGAATGGTTATCCGTCTTAAGTTTAACACGAGTCAAGTATTAAGTAATTAGAATAAAAACAAAAGTTAAACGCATTGAAAAAAATAAAAGATTTGTCTCATATGTGGAAATGAATGACATTTGACCCTTTTAAGTTTAAAATACGTTTGAAGTTTAAGACGTACATATCCGTTTTAAAGGAGACAATAAGGTGTAAGCCTAGGACGTGCAGTGTGATTTGTGAACTGTGGTGAGTGAAGTTATACAGAGTAGAATTTAATGACACGGTAGTTGCACATTTTCGATCTTATGGTGGCCTCAAAAATTTGGTTTTGTAAGATAGAGGTCTTATCATAATCTTTTGGGGTCACGCCTATCATGAACTACATAACATGATGTTGCACTAGTAATAGTATGGTACAACATAATTTATTGACGAAGTGGCTATGTCAAAAGTCCCCATCCTTAGGATCATAGTTAGGACTAAATAATAACGAGAGTGATCGAACTATATTGTACGTAGACGTGGCGAATGGTGGTACAGATTAGTTATGGTTTAAGACTTTAAGTTCATTTGGGTTAGAGATTATTTTTGAAACGTGTTCAAATTCAGGTTAAAATGAAATTTGTCAAGTCATTTTGGGATCAGATACAGTGGTGGAGCCAAGATTTTACTTTAGGGGGCCGAAAAATTTTAGAGGGGGCGGAGCTTTTATAAAATATGGAAAACTAGAAAAATTTCGAAAACTTTAGTTAAAAATCGCTATTTTTTCAAAATTTAGGGGAGGCGGGCGCCCCTGCTAGCCCCCCTCGCTCCACGCCTGATCAGATATGTTTCAGGGGTATGCTTATCAAGACGTCAAGAGATAATAGTCAATTATAATCAATTTTATATGACTTGGATTGTGTTGGGTTGGGCAATTCGAATTTTGAATAATTAACCATTCGTGGTCGTCTATAAGGCCACAAATCGAGTCATTTCGAAAAGGGTTTATTGGGACGAATAATTTTTGTCAGGTCTTAGGAATGTATATGTATTTGTCGTCTCATTTTCTAATCCTTCTTGTAACTCACTATACACTTTTTCCAATTCACTATCATTAACAGTAAGAAAATTAGTAATTACGTTGTACGATGTATTAAGAAGTTAATGTAATGCAATATGAAAGAATATGAGACAATACTCAAAATGAGGCACAATTCATAAAACTAATTTTACGGCTGGCTTGTCTCATTATTGTTCTTTTCTTGAAAAAAACAACAAATCAAAATTCTCTAGAGTTGAAAAATAACTTTATAATGTAGAGCATACTCAATATATGGTAACTAAGCTAATCCTCCGATTTAGATTTGTTTATAAATCAAATTCATATCCCTTACTATTTCTTGGTGTAGTAAAATTCTATCAATTCTATTACAAATAAATTTTAGACGATCCTAACCCAAAAACAACACTCAATGAAACTTTGCATAGAAGGCAACATTGCATGTGTCGAATGATTACAAGTATAGGAGAAGCTAATAATAATCCTACAAAACTATACACTTTAGCTTTTTTAAGCCGCTTTTATCCGCACGAGTTGGTGAACCTCATCATTTTTCCTTTGGAAGAGACACTACGTACACGTTTAATTTTAATCATGCATTACAATTGAGAATCACTTTATTATTACACTCCACACATAAAAATCATCACCACATTATTATATTAAGACATTATATTAACAAGATTAAAGCAAAAGTTAAAGGGGTTGCTTAATTAGGGATTAACTTTGATGGAGGTATGTTGCATTGACCATAGACAAGACAAATCTTTCACTTTTTGTTTGCATTCTTAAAACACTTCTCAAGGTTAAATAAATAAAGGTGAGTTTAATTAGTTTGTGTTTAGGGGTGATAATGAGACGAGACAGCTCGCGAGCAACTCGAAATTGACTCGGTCAAAGCTCGGCTCGTGCGAGTTCAGCTCGAGCTCGGGCTCAACTCGAGAGCTTAGCGAGTCAAGCCAAGCTATTGTTGGCTCGACTCGAACTTGTGTGATTATATAATATACTACTCATATTTTATAGAAAAAATTAATAGAAATAATCTGAACGATGATGGTCCTTCCAATATTAATCCAAACTTTGAATATTCCCAAAAATAATTCCAACTATTAACCGGCCTACCTTCCAATAACAATCACTCTCTATTGATCACCCATTATTACGCGTTACTTGCGAGACCCATTGTAATTCCTTCCATTTGAATTATATTTTCCACCTTCTCTTGGTAAATCTCCATCAAATGTCTATTAAATTTACTATGAACTACTCCCTCTGTCTTGGTCATTTGTTAACATTTCCATTTATGTGTACAAGTCAATTGTTAACACTTTCTATATTTGGTAACTTTATTTGAGTAAAAGACTATTATATCCCTATTTTCATCTACTTTACAACTCATTTGAGCTCACCATATACTATCTCTCCTATTTTTAACAATAAAATATGTAATAATGCAGAGGACAAATTGGACATTTAATCACTTCTTTTATATTTTGTGCATAATAAAATAAGTGTTAACAATGTAGTGAGACGGAGGAAGTATGTTTATTCATATTTATTTTTATCATATTTTTTATAAATTAATTAATGTTGAAATAATGAGATTCATCACACAATTTCACTCACCTACCAATCTACAATCCCTAATAATTGTGCATGCTATACAAAAAGAGCACTTTGAAAAAATACGATGAACCGGAAGTACTTTACTCATTTTATATTGACTTCTTAGGTATTTTAGGTATTATTATCACTAATTGGCATAATTTTGCTTGTAAACCATCCAAGGGAATGATGTATTTAAGGAAGGGCAAAATAGTGTTAGCGAAGTTAAACACCAATACACATGGCATGTAGCGGCGTAGTCAGAATTTAAATTCAAGGAGCGAAAATATTTTAGGGGCGGAGTACTTATAAAATAAAAATAAAAATAAAAAAATTAGAAAATTTTAGAAAATTCTATTTAAAAATCGAAAAAAGCCGCCCCTCGCTCCACCAGTGATCGCATGTCTAAAGCCACATATTCTTATTTAAGACGGGTATATTCCTCATAAATTTAAGACGGGACAAGTAGTATTCATGGATATGAATGAACAAAAGACTTGTCTTATATGTACAAGTGAGACGATACTTGATCCATTTTATCATTAAAACGAATATCCGTTTTAAGGGAAACCTATTGGTCTAAAGCTTATACACGCCCTGAGTGGCGTGTATTTCCAATCAAGCGAACAAACTTGTTTTGCATATGACTTATCTATAACTTAACACAAATGCTCATATGAGACCGTTGCACGCGTATTTCAACTTTTTTATGACAAAAAGTAACATTTTAAGATATAAGGTGACTACTTTAAAGCTTAAAATGACCGGTTTTAGATATACGGAGTATTTAAATGGTCACCTTGAACTTGAAAATAGTCGCCTTAAATATTAAAGTGGACAATTTTTATCTTAAGAAGACTATCCTACGTAGACTTGTCAAGACTCGACCCGCATAATCCCCCATCCGAAACGACCTGACCCAACCTGTTGGGTCAATGAAAAGTTATTTAAGGACTTTTGATATCATCTTTTCAAAACTCTCACCTTTTGTAGACAATTATTTCAAAACTCTCACCAAAAACTCATTTTTACCAAAATTAGAATCTATTTTAACTCATGAAAATGATAAATTCTTATTTTTTTTTTTCACATTTTGATTGTTGGTGGTAGAAAAAGTACATTCGTCATCGATATATACAAAAATAATTCCTTCATTTTGGCAAAAAATTGCATTTTGGTGGGATTTATTAAGAAAATGCTTATAAAATGTGGGAGTTTTGAATAAAAATTATAAAAGGTGGGAGTTGTTAAAATCGTGGTCATAAAAGGTGGGACTTATCGAATGACCCTTAAAATTATTAAAATATTGATATTTATATACTATTATTTTTGAAAAAATAATTAAAAAGTAATCAATTTTAATATTCTTAATCACAAATATAATCAAATATTCAGTTTTATCCAACTTTTATACTCCGTATCATTTAATAATAAAATTATTATTAAAATAATTTCATTTTTATAATTGTTTAAATATAAGTATGATAAGAATGAATATAATAATAATGCCAAACTATCTAACGCTCATATTTTTAAGTAATGGATGATGATGATGAAGAATAGGAGATATAGTACACTCATTCTCATCCATATCAAACTTTACATTTGTTTTTTGACACTATCCATAAGTGAAATATATAAGAGAATATATAGTTATGTGTAATTTTGTATGCTTTATCTTCATCCCTAACATGTTTATAGGACGGGTGACATGTGGGTGACAAATAAAATTTAATATTTTTTTTACTAATATACATAATTAAGTCATCATTTGTTTATTACCCCGTTCCACCCGTTTCATCCGCGGTTGACGAATGGACGGATAACGAATGAAGTTTTTAATGAGGTGAATGGATACGGGTGAAATTTCACTCAACCTGTTTAGTTGCATACACTTGTAATGAAATACATGAAAATTTATACGAGTAATTATCTACGTATCCCTAGGTAAAAAACTTCCATCCATTTCGAAAGAACCGTGATTCACCTATTTTCCCAATCCATGAGTTTTTGGTCAACCAACTACCATATCACATTTGTAAGTCACTTGAATTCCAGCAAGTCTCCTTTAAAATAGAAACATTTTCGTCATAAGTTTACGACGAGAATATGTGACCATTTTTTATTAAAATGTTACTCCCTCCATTTCACTCTTTTCTTCCCACTTTTCTAAAAAGGAAGTTTCAATCTTTTCTTCTCATTTCTATTTTTGTCAATTTTCCACCACTATCATCCACACAATTTACTTTATAGAATTACTTTTTCTTTTTCCACTAATCTCATCCACACAATACACTTCTCTTATTCCTTGTGTCAAAACCAAATAGGAGAAAAAGAGAGAAATGGAGTATCATTTAACGAGATAATGTTGTAGTGTGGATTACAGCCCTTATTTATAACTGATAATATTTTAGTACAAAGTGGTGACATAATCCCGTTGTAAGCTTACGACGGATGTGACCCGTCGTAAAGATTTGCCCTTGAATTCCAATTTATGTATTTTTACATAAGGTAATCAAACGTTGAATTAAAATAAAACCGTCTTATCAAAGAGTAACCAAAAAAAAAAAAATGGAAACTACAGCTGAAAGGAGAGAAAGTATAAATAAACGTTAACCAATTTAGGCTATTCCCACGTATACCCCTTCATGTTTTAAATTCCCACGTATACCCCTAAACTTTATTACTTAACTCCAAACGTGACCTAATCTAATTTAAACGTTAACCCTCCGTTAATTACTTGACTTTTCTTGACTATTTTGATTTTGACTCACAAAACCTACCCAGATTTTTTTGCTCTTTTTTTCCTTCCAAAATCCTCTCATTTTTCCTCCTATTTTTTTCACTCCCATTATTTCCTTCCTTTTTTTCTTCACCCCCATAATTTCTCCTCCTTATTTACATCTACCTCTATATTTTTTTCTTCATCTTATTTTGTACTCTTTACAAAAATTCTGACATTATGTCAACTTCATTTTCTTAGAAAAACTTACCAATTGAAGGTGTTGATTTTAAAAATTAAGCATGCAATATATGTGGAAAAAATACAATTATAAAAGTCTCTAATTCAATTAACAATCAAAGGAATGCTTACTTTAAATGTGAAGTTGCAAGCAATTTATTACATGGTTGACTAGTGAGCATATTGTATTTACGAAAAATATCAAGCTAAGGCAAACAAATGAAGAAGATGGAATTTCAAGCTCTAAGGAGTAAGGATAGCAAAAAAAAAGTTTAATTAGCTTGAAGAAGCATATGAAGGATTTGGTTTATTTGTTAAAATTTGTTGTGAAGTTAAATATGATGATCTCAAAATAGTCAAGCAAAGTCAAAATAGTCAAGCAAAGTCAAGATAGTCAAGCAAAGTCAAGTAATTAACGGAGGGTTAACGTTTAAATGAGATTAGGTCACGTTTGAAGTTAAGTAATAGAGTTTATGGTTATACGTGAGAATTTAAAACACGAAGGGATATACGTGGAAAAAGCCTAAAACACGGGTACATATGGGAAAAAAACCCAATAATTTTACATTAATTATCTTTTCACATAAATATATTCGACATCATTATAAAATATCAGATCGTCATTCCGATCATATGTGATTTCTCGAATAATCATATGATCTCAATTCTCAACCATGGTAGAGACGTGGTTGCTAATTACGTAAATGGGCCGTGTTTGTAAACGAACTCAAAACAACTTAAGCCCATTTGTGAACTTAAAAAATTCTTTTCAACTTAAAAAACCCCAAAAATTCATCTAAAACCCTATTTTTTTCCCCAATTTAATTTCAATTCAATTAAAATTCAAAATTAGGGTTTTTAATTTGCATTTTACTGCGATAATCTCACTCCAAATTAATTCGATTAAGTTTCGATCATCAATTTCTTCACCTGAGGTAACTAATTTCTCTTTCCTTCTTCTTAATTTCCGATTTTTTAATCATTATATTGTGTAATTTCTTTTAATTTAATGCTATATAATGATGTGAATTTGATTTGTGATCTTCGATTGTACCGAGAAATGTTACGTGAATTTAGGCTCGGTTCTTTTGGACTGAAATCGTCTGAACTGAAATGAATTGATATAAAGAACGAAGTTGTATCGAGAAGAGATGAACTGAATTAAAAAGTGAGCTTCAATTAAGTTCAAAAGAATGAGGCCTTAGTATCTGAATTTCGAGCATTTTGTCGATTTTTCGCAGATTGATTAGTTTGAGGTATTATGCATTTAAGTTCGGTTGTTTTCGACTGAAATTGTCTGAACTGAGCTGAATTACTATTAAGAGTTACTCCTACGTTGTATTGTGAAGAACTGAACTGACGTGAGCTGAAATTTATTCCGAAAGAATGGGGCCGTAGTAACTGAATTTTGAGTATTTTGTCAATTGTTTGTGGATTGATTAGTTTGATGAGATCTTTTAATATGGAATAGAATACCGAATTAATCTCATTGATTCTTTTGATGAGTATTTCGTCTGACTTGAAAATTATTTCTTTGAGAGATTAATCTCGTGAAATAGAACGCCAAATTAGGAGTGATGTATTTCTATGTATGGCTGCGTGGTAGGTTTAGTATTGTTGAGATACGGATGGCGGAGGATATTTGCTGTCTTCGAGTTAATCAGCTAGTTTAGGCGTCGTTTTGAATTTGGCATCGGTTTTTATGGTTGTCAGGTTGTGATGAACATCGATTTATTGTTGCTTGGTTAAAGCAGTAGTCTCGCTTTCTTTAGGGTTAGTTGTAGTTGGACTATGGTCTATGGATTCAGATAGTGTCGTGTGAGGATTTAAAACTGAAACTCACTGCAAACTTCTTAGTCTCACACTCTCACATTGCTTAAATGCCGTTTTCAAATGCTGTGGAGACACTGCTGAGTCATGTTTCTTGACGAGGAAATGTTGAACCAGAATCAACTCTATGTACTGCAATCTCTCGAATCATGGAAGTGTTTTGAATCCTGGAATCGGGTACACTAATCGAAGTGTTAATAGGTGACTGTCAAGAGTGGATCCTTCTGATGTTTGGGGTTACTATCTGGGAATACAAGACATGACCCCCTGAGTTGTATGTTACCCTAGATTGTCTGTTCAGCGTGGCTATATATGGAATATCGATGGTTCTCTAAAAGTATGTTATCCAGTTCAGCTGATTGATATTTCACATCCTCGCTAACGCTTTGTAATTTTCCTTGTTTGTGTATTGAAAGTTGGATTGGATGATTGAAGATACAGAGTTGATATTTTGACTCCTACGTTGAAAATCAAAACCCTTAAGACATAGGATAGATTTGGAATGAAATCTTCTGCTGTGTTCTCTCTCGTCTCCGTTCCTATCACCTCCCTCATACAATCTGTTAATTCTATTTGAACAATGCCTGACCCTGTTGTGTTAATCATAAATTTCTTGCCCATTCCTTTATGTGTGACAGTGTACTTGCTTGAATTGACGGAGTATGTGGCTTGGTATACAAGAATTTTCTGTGCCTATATTTTCGAGTGTCATCATATTAGGGTTTCCTAACACCATCGCTGCTAATGGCTAGTTTCTAATAATCTTTCCAATTGTTTGCGTTCTTGATGCAGTGAATTTAGCACGATAAAGTTTTTGCTAAAGCTATGGCCAAGCATCACCCTGATCTTATCATGTGCAGGAAGCAGCCTGGTATCGCTATTGGACGATTGTGTGAAAAATGTGATGGTAAGTGTGTAATCTGTGACTCCTATGTTCGTCCATGCACCCTAGTTCGAGTCTGTGATGAATGCAACTACGGATCGTTCCAGGGACGATGTGTCATTTGTGGCGGTGTCGGGATTTCTGATGCTTATTATTGCAAAGAATGCACTCAACAGGAGAAGGACCGAGATGGGTGTCCAAAGATTGTCAATCTAGGAAGTGCTAAAACTGATCTTTTCTACGAACGTAAAAAATACGGTTTTAAGAAGAGATGAGGGATTGAACTCCATTGAAGATTGAACTTATAAGCTTGAGGTTTTGATTCGATATTTTAATCCTTGTATGCAAGCTGCAACTATGCATGAGAACTAGGCTTTAATGAAAAGTTGATGTAATGTTGTTGAATTTGTATTTTCATTAACAGAATCATGTCTATTCCATACAAGGTTATGTTCATCTTCCAACACAAATTCTCGAGTCAAAATGATGATTTTGATTTTTGAAAATATATTCGAAGTAATAGTTGATACGGAGTACTTGATAAGCTTGACAAGTGGGTCTTTTGGGTTGGCTACTCACATGAAATGATATTTCGACCATCTCTTTCTTTCTCATTTGCGTGGTTGAAATCTCACCTCACTCGATGATATTGCGCGCCTGATACTACTCTGCATCTAGGTAACCATGCAATTCCACACGATAACGTTATTCTGTCATCCGCGGTTACCCAAGGGAGCTCAGATACAATGTTACTCCGTTAAATTCTGTCATCTTCGGTTACCCAAGGGAGATTAGATACAATGTTACTCCGCATCATAATGCAAATCTCCATCATCACGATTCACGAGCATCGTTAACACATTGGGCTCTATGGTCTCATGTTCAATTGTCTACCCTAAAACAAATAATCGACAAATCAAGTGAGATTCCATCATAAAGCCGATTCCGTAACAATGAGGACAAGAGATAGAAATATAAGTCGGTAGGGAGGCACACCTTTAAATAAAAGAAGAAACACGCCAGCTACACCATGTTAATGAAAAGAAGCAGTTAGGTACAGAAAGGACGTTAAATATAGAGAGGTGAATTGAAAAAAGGAAGGGTGAAAAAGAGTGAAGGAGTGGCGACAAAAAAGCACAAGGGTGCATGTGACGTCTCAGATGTTCAAATTTATTATTGGCAAGAATCTATCAGCGTGTCTTCTCTTCTACGTGACTTCTGCTTTTTGGAGCAATCAATCACCTTTATTCTATTATTTTCATGATTATTATTAGGATTAATTGTTAACTCCCACCTTTTGTAAGCACGAGTTTAAAAACTCACCTTTTGTATTTTTTTTTAAAATCTCCCACCTTTTCTAAGCAAATCGTTATTGACTTCCACCAAAAGTAGATTCCGGACCCAAATTTGAAAATTGAGCCCAAATTTATTTTTTTTATTCCCATTTTACCCTTTCTCCTTCAAATCCTCACTGCCTATTTCACAAACATATTTCACAAACCTATAAGGGCATTTCGGTCAACTAATTTATTTTTTTGGTCGGAAAGTAGT